>OLKM01005182.1:0-18106 GCA_900291075.1 Melanogrammus aeglefinus | reverse complement strand
CCCACTTCCTCAGGTTTCGGATGATGTATTCCCTGGGGTTCTCTGACTGCGGAGCAGGCAGCACGTTTCAGCATCTCCCTGATGGTAGCATGGACAGTGAAACAGCCGGTCAAATTGGCGATGACATGATGCGAGCTCTCACTGAGAATGGTCAACTTACTTTTAAGAGTGGGCAGTAGTAGAATAGGCAAGGGAGTAGGAAGAGGAAGACAATTGCATTTCACAGGGGTTCTCTTCCAAGCACCATGAAAGAATAATAGTATAGAATTAGTTGCTTTATCATTCACACATATTTGAATAACTTTATTCTGTATGGAACTTGTATGTTGGAGAGAAATCTTTGAAGGACCATGAGGTACCTGCACAGAAGCCCTGCTGCCTGCTTACTCGTGTGGCAGCAGATCGGCTAGCCTATACGCTATTACAATGGTAAGGCTATCTTAATAACGCTATCACAATGGTATCAGTGTAAGGACAACCCCACACCGCTGCGGAGCGTACCACTTGATCTTAATACCCTATTCAACTTAATTAAAACCTGAAAAACAGGGTTATATTTTCATCCTGAAAATTTCCTCAAAAAGAAAACAAATCAGCTGATAGCCCTGTCATGGAGCCAGCGCTCTTCCAGTCCACCTGGACTCCCCGCCGGGATGGCTGGAAGAGCCACGCAAGGCTCCCTCTTGCCCTTGCCAGTAGGGTCTGGGTCCAGTTTCCCAGGCATCAAATGCCTTGGCTGCGTCTAGAAGACGGCCCATCTTGAACACCAAGAGAGCGGCGCGATGGAGCTCAAAGCGGCTCGAGAGCCCTCAGGTGTCGCCCACATTCAGAACCTTGATTTCAGAATTATTTAACACTCAAAGCCAAAAAAGGCAACTGGTCAGGTTCGGGATTTATCTGAAAGCTCTTCGTGAGGACCATCTTTTGCATTTCTGTAAATTGAGGAAACTCTATGCTCAGTTGCCGATTTCATTTTATATTCGTGATTTTGCCCCCCATCTCTCCTGGTTTCTCTGAGCAACGAGGACAAATCCGTTTAAGGGGGCGGGTGGGGGCAAAAGCAGGAGCCAAGCTCAGGAGGTTCGAACAGGGTTTGTTAATGGAAAATGGGTAGGTTGCGGATTTTGATCCTAAGGCTAATGCTGAGGGGGTTTATTCATATAGGTGGTGTGTGGGGTACATGGAATACAAGCAATGTGTTCGGTATCTTAGCCCTCCCAAATAGGATTATGTTTTAGTCAACAAACTAGCCTCTGAGTGACAAAAATAACAATAATACTTAATATACCATAGCATCAAAAAGACCTATGGCCTCGTTTCAAGGCTAGCATAAACCTGTCTTTCACTAAGTGGGGACAGCCTGAGAGGGACTTTAACGATGAGGCGGGGACCGATGCAAGCGGCCATTAAAGGCAGTCTTTGAATGAGCGTTTCTCCTCTGCTTGTTTACCCAGGCGGTTGGAGTGCATAGGCCGCTCCCCAGGTCTGTCAGATCCAACCCGCCTGGGATGCCATTGGAGGACAGCTCTAGTGATAGAGTGGGGGGGGGGCTGTTTGATAAGCCAGAGAGTGGACACTGGGCAGCAAGCAGTGATTTGCAGCATTGAGAACCATTCTGGGCCTAGTACGGCGTGTTTCAGCGTTGGGGGAGTGGTGGGGGTTGGTAAGTGGTTGGAGTGATCGTAGGGTGACTCGCAGAAGTCAAGGGGGATGACCATCACCTTGGTAGCAACGTCAGTTAGCGAATTTGAGCTGCAGCAGACGAAGGCGTCCGAGGAGGTGCCATGTTGAGGTACAGCTCCCAGGCCAACCGGCCCTTCTGGTTCATGATGTCATGGGGGGGAGGACATAAGATGGACGCCATGAGCAAAACATGAGCAAAAATTGTGAAAAAAATCCACCAATTATGGAACTATCATCGATATCCTAGAGCATTTTTTCCTAAAACACAGGACCAGTCGCAGGACACCATATCCAGTATAGGCACTATATAATTTTATTTTGTTTATAGTACTATTATTATCATTATTGCCAACTCAGCCATTCCTGGTTTGTCTCACTGTATTCTCAACCACCTTGGTCTTGAGGGGAGGGAAACATTCACGAAAAGGGGTGGATTGAGGAAGTACCAGGGCGTGCCAGCCAAGCTCAGGTAAACGTAGTCGTTTCTTTGATCTTCTCTACTTCTTGAATGGAGCAGAACACCTTGAAAACAAGGTCAGAGAAACGACTGGCATGTCATCCACCCTGGCTGGCGTGTCAGGGGATTACAAATGCTTGAAGACATTTCTAAACGTTCTCCAGGAGGCATACCTCCTCTGCGTCCCTGTAAGTTTCCAGGGCTGCTTTGGCCGGTGGCATAGTTAAAGTTAAGGTGTTCATCGTTGTAGAAGTAGCTCTTGCGCCGGGAAGAGAAGACACAAGCATCAGCTTTAATAGTTTGAATCACATTAATGTCCATGAATCACACCGGATCAAACAGCAAGCTATTTTAATCTCTCACACACACACACACCCACACACACACAACACACACACACACAACACACACAACACACACACACCACACACACACACCACACAACACACACACACACACACACACACACTTCTGATCTGAAGTGGTTATTTTTAACCGGTTGTGAATGCTCTTTTATTTAGCCCATCGTTACTAAGCAAACACAAAAGAAGCGCATTTTCTCGCACTGGTTAGCAACATCAATGTTGGGAGCGCTTTTTCTTTCATTGCAGCGGGGCCTAACCTATGGACAGAGTTTTGAGATAATTGAGGACGTCCTCAAACGGGTCTGAGGAGAGAAAACAGTGAGGCATGCACTGGCCTGCCGGGGTGGTGTCTGAGAACAGCAGAGAGGACTTTAGTACTCACACACAAAAGGCACAGGTATACAAAACACACCATTCATGACATAAGCCTCAATTGCTATCTTGATGGCGTGATCTGCATATAAGATGCGTAAAAATCTTCTGAGTAAAAATCTTTCCTGAGGTCAAAGTTGGTAATATGTAAGAGTTTTAGGACACAATACAGCAATATGCAAGTAGATGTGAGATAGAGAGCGAGGAATTAGAATCATTCAAATAGTTCACAAGGACAATATATTACACACGATTTTTTTACGCCATAATGTAGTCGTTGCAAAAACAAATGATGGTTAAAACGACCACATTCACTGGCCGACCCCCCAAACCAATTGCAAAAAAATTGTTGAGCAATCTTCAGGTTGGGTCTGCTCTGGAAAACACAGGGACACACACACACACAACACACACACACCACACACACACACACACACCACACACACACACACACACACACACACACACACACACACACACATACCACAGTAGGATAACACCAGCCAATGTCTCCAAGCACAGATGTCTTTCTCACGGTATTGTAATAGGACTTCTAAATTAAAATCCATATATTTTCAGATACCTTACGAACCAATTTCCTGTCCCAGGGCAGCCGTTGACCACTCCTTTCAGGATATTACTCCTCGACGGAGCAAGAAAGGTGCGTTAGTCAGGCTTGGTCTCACGTTAAGCTCCTCATAACGAGGGTTTGGTTGCCTAACCTAGGACCACCGAGAGGTTCTGTCCCAATAATCTCAGGCTCGTATATAATCCCGTCCATCAAGCGTCATTTCGCTGAAGCTAGCGAGCTAGTTCGCATGCTTTGGGGGAGTGGCTTTGGAGGAAGGCCTTAGAGGGGAGGGATTTTTGGTTGGGAAATAACTTTCCCCAAAAAAAAAACAAAAAAATCAAGCTAACATTGGCTTTGCTGTCTCCAATAGCTTACCCTGCCTTTAAAGGCCTTCATTGACATATTCAATGAAACACCATGACTGACAGGATCCGTCCACAACGTCATCCTTTGCAGGCCTCCATTGCGCTACTCGTTCTCACCGAGTGACCTTCAAGCCACAACTTTGGGAGAACGTCATTATAACAATGTCATCACATTTGCCATTTTGTAGGTTGTTGGAGCAAAAAGTACGGCTGTGGGGTTGCATGATTACCTGTGGAGGGGGTGGCGGCACCAGGGTCCTTGATTAGGCTTATACGCCTCCTTGGAGTTCAATCCTGGAGAGGACAGATAAATGGACAGTTAAGTTAGCAGTTTTAATGGAACATCAAATTGCCTGGCTAGGTAGCAGTCCAACAGTGGCGCTTATTTGGCATGCCATGATAATGGCTTTGTTTGGATTGTTGACTTTTTGTAGTAAGGATAATGAGTGTGATGACTGTTTTCTAGAGGCCGCCGTTTTGGATTGTACCCTACTATTTCCCGAGTTTCCATTTCCAAGAAAATAAGACGCGACTCGGCGCCGACCCTTCAAAAGGTCCATGTCCATCAGATACTCTACAACATCACTATGGAGTGAAACGCCTCCTAGGCTTACGCTTAAATATGCCAGGGTGTTGTTATGGGAGGGGCGGGTGCCAACACCTTGTCTGGGTAGTAGATGACCAGGTTGAGGCGGGCCTCTGGAAATCACATCGATTAGCAGGAGGAAGCACCTGCTTAAAGCCCCTTCTCCGGCACGGAAGACCACCTGCACGAGCCGCAACACGCACACGCACACACACACCATCTTATTGATGCAAAGGTCAAAAATGCTTATTCATTCCCTCTGCCTCTTATATACATACAGACAGAAAATAGGAAAATGCCTTTCAGTCACTCCGGTTGTAATACTCTCCGGTTGCTAACCAAAATTTACAGGCAGTTGCCAATTCTTTTCTCTTGACCTATATAGGCCCATAAGACTCACCAGCGCTGTGTAATTATTGCTTCACACATGGGTTGTTGGGTTGTTTTGGGGTTTGCTAGGATTAAGGTCTGCTTGTACATTGTACATCTACCACAACTCATTTTACATTTGCACTTACATTGAACAATGACACCCCTGGTCAGGATTTAGGTCAGGTAAGTAGTTAAATGAAACCTTGGTAATGTTCGTATGTGATTCATGGCACACACAAACAACAAATTAGGCATTGCAACCAACAAATGTTAAGGGATAATAGGACATGCAACCAAGCACACACTCGTGTGCAAAGCCTCACATCTCTGTAAGGAGCTTACCAGGTTGTGTCGAATAAGCTCTTTAGCAAACTCAAAGGAGCAGGAGAGATGTTCATTAAGTCTTCAGCTCAGCCTGGGGAGAGGAGAGAGCCAAATATTACCCACAAGAACCGCATCACAATAAACCCCAAAAGAAGTAATTGTTACAATCAAGCATTGAAGGCTCAAATAGAAAGGGAGTCAATATTGATTTAAGCTTTACCATAGCCACAGCGTGTTAAATAGTTTGGTTTAAATAGTAAGGCTGGCGGGCTGCGGCTCGTTTCTGTATTTATGGATGTTTGTTAATTATGGAGTAATTAATTGGGTTCCATTAGCTGCCTAGCATAGTGGCTCTGGTTCACTCGGCTGCTTGCCGTTGTACGCCTGAAGTGGTTGCAGGCCTTCAGGTTGAGGGCGATGGTGGAGTCCGGGTGCCGCTGCAGGTCAGACCGCCAGCACTTCCTGTGACACATCGGTAGTAGTCCAGCTTGGTAGTAACACAGGGCACATTACACCGTTCAGGCCAGAAAGTCTCTACAGACAAACAGGAAGCCATTCAGTATAGTGGTCAGCATGTAGGAACACAAGGCCACTTAAAGGGTTTGCTAAGAGGCAAATGTAGCTAACAATAACAATGATTAGCCAATGACTAGTTGTAGACAGTTCATTACAAGACTAAACGAGCAATAAACTTTACAAGGCCAGGAAATTTCCATCACAAGAGCAAACTGTATGCGGTCAGTGTACAATGCATCCCGACCAACCATTACATAAGGCCACATAAACCTTCAGTCACTTTTGCATTTAAGGTTTAACTGTGTGTGTGTGTGTGTGTGTGTGTGTGTGTGTGTGTGTGTGGTGTGTGTGTGTTGTGTGTGTGTGTGTGTGTGTGTGTGTGTGTGTGTGGTGTGTGTGTGTTTGTGTGTGTCGAGCGCGCACACATTGCGTTTGTTTCAGACCTGTGTTTGCAGGTAGGATGCCGTTTGTAGATGTCGATGGCTTCCTGATGTGGAAGCGCATGTAGTGGATGGAAGCCAGACTCAGCTGTCTCCGTCACGTCCTCAAGGTTCTGGTGGAAACCATCAGTTTTCTTCTCCACGTTTGAACTAACGGCCCCACACAACAAGAGGACTAATCAGAAGGTATTGGCTAATGGGCATGGCCTTTTAGAAACAGGTCATGCGGAATTTGGGATGACAATATATTGGATGACAATGCATCAGCCATTTAGGCCATCTAATCTAAGAAAATTAAAAGGCAAAGAAAAATAAAAAAACAAAACAGGCATGAACTTGTGGCCAGGTGAGAGCAGTCCGATTTTGTAGTGAAGTGGGGATGTGGGAAGCTGTGTGAGAGAGTACAAAACACTGTCAGTTGCCCTTGGTCGTAGGGGGTATAGCTATAACTGGAGCCCTTAACGGTCCTTCAGGTCTCGGATGTGGGGTTCTCACCCTTGGATGCGCCTCCTCAGCTTCCTTGTAAAGGGCCAGCAGAAACATGGTGAGGCCAGATTAGACCCACACCTCCACCTGGACACTCTGCTTTTCTCGTCAGGAGTTTTGTAAACCTGTTCCCAACAGGCAGAGACACACTCAGAGATTGACCCGGAAAACGTGACTGGTTTACAAATTATCAAAAAAAACACACACAACCTCCATTGCTCTCTTGTGATCCCCGAGGTGAAACGCACAGTAGCCCATCCAAAGGTCTGCATTGTTTCCTGCTCCCTCCCCCCATGCTCTTTGAACTGGAAGGGGACAACAGAGAATAGTTCTGCATCAGCAACACCGAATACCATCACTCAGACTGCTTGACTGGCCGTGGTCCAATATGCAAGGAACCACTGGTGTATTGATTCTCTAAGGTGTGTCTACCTCTTAAAAAGTGTCAAGGCCCAAGGTGTCCCTCTGCTTGTAGATATTCATCTGGTCGGGATGTTTTCTTCGTTCCTACTTTTGTTTTTCTTCTCATTTAAACCGATGGGTGCTCTCCCCCCCACAGCTGGTTTTGGTACGAGACAGTATCTGTCAGATTGTAAAGGCACAAGTACACGTGGATGAGGACCAGCTGGCCTTTGCAAACGGAAAATGTTTTTTTTACCACACGTATTTTTTTATAACATGAGCATGGTGTTATCCAAAACTCCCGATCGAGGCTTGTTTTCTTTCATTGAACTCACCATCACGGAGTGCGTGTTTGCCCCTTGCGAGATGAGGGGGCGGCTCTTGTTGATCTCTAACCAAGGTAACGCTTTGTGGACACCGAGGCCTTGATTCTACCGCAATGCACGGTCGGATGTTTCTGTGCTGGCGAGCTTTCACGTTTACATATTCAACTAAGCCAAACTGTAGCCTGTTTTTCACTACGGCAAGCATTAATCACGCAAACTATCCAAAACAACATCAATTTCATGATTGATTCACGTTTTCTTAAAAATGATAATTGATCAAAGTATTGAAAAAACGACGTTATGCAGATCTATACATAGACACAAGACAAAACCTATACCAGCACACACATTTTACTACTTCCAAAGAATACATAATCAATAATATAACAAAATAAAAGGACCAAAATACGAATTAATGTGCTTTTGGAATACCTTCCTAAATGTAACAAAAAAAAGTTCGATGTGAACTGCTTGCAGAAGTGTACAAACTGCTGAAATGATAATGTTAACATAATTAAGTGGATCCAATAAATCGACCTCTTAACAAGTTTTTTTGTCAATGCCTTTATAACTGCAACAAAAAACACAAGGCGAAAATTAGCTTATGTAATCAAGAACATTACACAGGGATAATTTTAGCGAATGCATCATCAGTATAGACTATAAGCAACACTGTAAGATAACGTTTTGTAAGGAAGGAACCAAGACCTTTTTAAAAGTATAGATAATATATAAGAAAGAAAAAGATAAACATAGTAAATCACCAACGCTGATATAGAGGCACGTTAACGACATTCTATTCAGTGTGAAAGTACTGCACAGCCCCAGTGGCTAATGGGATTGAAGGCACTGCCTCCTAAGCCAGCGGATTGTGGGGTTTCGAGGTCCCGTCTGGGGTGAAAAATTTTAAATCCAAATCCATCACATGGCATGTTAGAATAGAACGCCTTGAATTATCAGTCAAAAATTAGGCCCTTCACACCAAAAAGAACCTTCAGTCAGTTCCGTGCTGGTGCTGGGGCCAGTTCAAAACTGCGTTCCAACCTTTCCCAGTTATGAACCAGTTGGTTTCACACGGCCAGAAGCCATCCATGGAAGCCGGCAGAGTTAACTTTTCATGACGTCACTGCAAGTCTGCATTTTCCCGCATTTCCAGCAACCCTCGCGCCTTTCCGAAAGTTGTGCCTCCACACCAGAACTCCTCACCGTCATAACGTAGCAATTTCGGGGCACCAGTTGCTTTAGAGCGGTACTGATTGCGTGTTTCTTTCAAGTGTCAAATAGTTCACGAATAAATACTTAAGGTTCAAGTTGCGGCCATAAAATAACAAGGCTTAAATATAAATTAGGACAGTCTATTGCTGGATTATGTGGTTGGCTCTTTTTCTTCGCTGTGCTCTGCCTTCTGGTTGTAGCTGTATCTATTTTGTTTTGGTAACAGGTTTAAAAACCACACACCAAACACAAATAAATGCCATTTGTTTTAATGCCATTTGGTTTTTCCTTTGTCCTTTTTTCAGTTTCAAAAAACAAATCAGAAAAAACAAAAAACAACTTCTGTTAATTGTTTTTTCTGATTCTCAGTTCTCGGTTCTAGCCCAGCTCAATCCTGGGCTGGAGTTTGAACCGGTTTTTACAGGCTCGGGAGCCGTCGGCGATGTGAAACCAAAACATTGGCTCTAGCTCCGCATTTCCGGCGGTGATAGTGAAAGGCCCAAATGCCAACGCAGCTTTAGTGACAGTATTCCTACCATTAAACTTAGGATGCTGTAAGCGATCTTCACTTGTTGGTATTTGAGCGAGATTAACAGCTCGACCCTCCCATGTTTCGTGCATCCAACAAAACTCGTGAACGCAACGCAAAACCCCACAACCACCCACCCTTGTTGGATTGGTATATACTAGTTTATGGTTTTGGGTCTGTTGGTAAGTACCAGTGCTATGGTTGTTGTGTACGATCTTTGGAGCTTATAGGCGCCTACAGACGCGTTGACAGCCTTGTTACGGAGTCGTGGGCCAAAGATCAGGATGAATGTAATCTTTTGTTTCGGCATGGTTACCGATATGGTTACCCGTCCCTGCAACAAATCTGTCCCTCTACTTACTGTAACAGAGGCGCCTTTATAGGCCATTCCCGCATTGCAATGCTACTCAAGCTTTGTTTTTAAAGCAGCGGGTTCAGCATCCTGATGAAGACGGACAGGTGTCGGAGTCTAAATGTTTATTGCACAGATTCCTTTACGTGTTATGCACAAGCAAGCCTTTATTGCGGGAGAGTTAAGACCCTCGAGGCGGCGCCGCCCCAGTCGGAAGCCTGGGCAGTGGAGACAGCAGAGACAGTCCTCAGTGGGAGCCTGGTTGCTCCAGTCCTCTGTTGGAGAGACGAGTGGAGATTAGGTCTTGCCTAGGAAATGACGTGATGCTCTGAATGCAAATGGAGTCCTGCTCACCTCTACATTATGACTCTCACGGGTAAAACCTTTGCTGCAGCGATCTTGGCCGGGGGCAGCTAGGGGATGAATAAAAGAAAAGAAGGAATATGTAGTCAATTCACTGGAAATATCCATGAAATTGAGGTTTGCAAACCGGTTCCAAATGACATCGACCGTCAGTGAGGCTCACTTCCGCAGCCCGGGGAATGCTGGATGGGCACAGATGGCACCTGGACCCCCTCGGCCCAGTCCGCCGCCTCGGGCTGGACCTGGTCCCACCGCTGGGCGCGCTCCACTCGCCCTGGAACTCTCCTTCCCACGCCTTCTCCGCAGCGGCCTGCTCCTCCTTCTCATCTGTGGCGGACACCGGCACGGCTCAGGAAACGGCATGACCCAGGGAACCCCCCTCTCCCCGGAGCGGCTTTAAGCACCAGATATTTGACTGAAATGCCCCAGTATGACCCTTGCAGCCGTCACTCTCCTTCTGGGTCCACGGTAGAGAGTAGAGGTCCGGCATTGACGTCCAGGGTGCTCCTCTAGAAGATGGTTCCCCAATCCGGAGCACCTTCCGGGTCAGCACTCACCACATCAGACCCACCGAGTGGTGACCCTGTACGGCCATTAGGATCAACAGGGTCAGCATCTATAGAACGAACACAGGGCCCTAACCCTAGACCAAGATAATCTTAAAGATCATATCATGAAAGACTGCACTAGCCGAGATGCGTCATCATTAGATGGGATGGGTGAGGTGTGGCTCGGGTCACTATCAAACGACCATTCAGCGGGACGCAGCCTCGTGGTTGTCAGCGAAACCCGGCCTGGTTTGTGTGTGGCACACTTCCGACACCCAAACACGATTGGTCAGTGGCAAGGCTTTATTGGTGTGCGGTGACCCTTCAATTCTACAGCAGAGATTACAAATGTCTGAAGCAGTCTGAAACTCAACACACAGTATTGAATTGAACCGTCTTTTCAGGTCGCTTGGGCATGCACGCGTAAACCTGAAAATTCATTTGCCTGCTTTTTTTCAGAATCGTCACTGGAGCCCCAAGCCCACCTTGTTTATTGCAGGGAATAGCGCGATGTCCACATAGCGCAGCGGAGAGTCAGTGTTGCACAGGGCAATGGTCGGATGTTGACGTAGGAGGCCTCAGTTAGAGGCTGGTCTGGTCGGCCCGGGGGATCCGTCCGATCAGGAGGCGGGGCTCTCTGAAGGCCGCTGATCTGATTGGTGAAGGTAACCGGAGGGTGAAGCGCCCGAGGAATGTCGTTGCACGGTAGCCGAAGCAAACTTCAGCACAGCTCTCTGCAGGGAAAAGGTTTAGGAGTATAAGACCAGGGAAATAAACATTCTCGCATATTCTTTTGTGTATAGAAAATGGCGATCCCAGGAATTTTCTGTTGAGGCAAACGAAAGACGTGTGGCTCGGGGTCACTATCAAACGACCATTCAGCGGGACGCAGCCCTCGTGGTTGTCAGCGAAACCGGCCTGGTTTCTGTGCACACTTCCGACACCCAAACACGATTTGGTCAGTGCGGGCTTTAATTGTGTGCGGTTATAAAAATTAATTGGAAAATAGGCGGCAAGCAGGGTCAAATTGGTTTTAAGCCGGCCATTGAACAGTGGGAAGGCTTGGGCTGGAGCCCCTTTACAGAACATCTGAGAAGCCCAATCGTGCAATGAACCTACACCTACAGGGCTTGTGAGAGGTTCTTCCATCAGCAGGTGTCCGGCTGTGGTCTCAGTTAGCCCACCTGCCCCGTGTTCCTGGAGGAGGATGACGCAGATGTCAGCTGGGTTCTTCAATAGCCACGATGGCCCGAAGCGGCCAGCAGAAGTTCTCCCAGGTACGCCTCAGGTTGATGATGTTACACTCCTGGTCAAAATCACATCAAAAAGGTCAAGTCCAGCATTCAAAGTTAGCGTACTGATGAAGAGGTAAACGTGTTCATTTATTCGTCAAACATGATGCATAACTCGTGCTGCCCAGCGACAAAGGGCTGATTATGGTCCCACGGTCACGCAAAGTAATGCTACGGCCACACCAAAAGCGTTACCCGCGTATCACGCGTATAAAATCGGCCATTTTCCCATAGGGAACCATTGGTTTACGCGCGTATGGGACGCGTATACGCGTTACTACCGCGTTTAAGGCAACATTTTACTCGCGTTAGGCGCGTATGAGGCGCGTATATTGACGGCGCGTATATTGACGCGCGTACATATTACGGCGTACGAAGAGTTCAAAAAGTTGAACTTTTTTCGCGCGTACGCCGCCGCAATAGCCATCAGCGCTTGAGCTTGACCCGACGTCACTGGCAGAGAGAGATTGCACAGAAGCATACGGCCGGCCGACATCTTTCTTTATTCTGGGTGGAAATAGTAACATAGTTAACGCCATTAAATGCGTTTATGCAAACATTTCTAGCGGAGAAATGTGCATTTTTACTTTCATAATGTTCGGCTCGGGTGGAGTGTAGGGATGTTTGGTTTGATAGTTATGACGAAGAGGGAACGCTCCATTCACTTGCATGGACAGCGTCTTCTGGTTGCTAAGGCACCTCAACGTCTTGGCGGACTATCACTGCTGCTGATCAACACTACGAATGCTGGAAACACAACAGACACACCATGTGTTATTATATACCATGTAATCCATGTTTATTTAACCCGATTATTGTTATTTATATCCGAGATTATTTAATCTAAACCCGATCCAAGCTCTATCATTCACGATGGTAGTGACCTTTCATGTTTGCGGAGCTTTGGAAGAGATATGAGCGGGAGGAATTGGGCGCGGTCTCATCTACCGCGCGTTACGCGGCGTATCTGACCATTTTTGACACAAAATGGTCAAAGCACACATTTTATAGCTGCGTTACGCGCGTACATGGTACGCGGGTAACGCTTTTGGTGTGTTCGCGGCATTAGGACCACACAGACGCTTCGACAACCCGTTTTGGTTCTGCGCCGGGTTTTGGTGAGCGTACCAATCACAGCCCTTGCTGCTGCGTCACCGCCACGGAAAGTTAAGAATTTTTGGGAGGCGCACGGCAAGCCCTTGCGATGGACGCAAGGACGTAACGGGTCCGAAACCCCCTTGCGTTGCCGTGAATGTGGGACCATAGACATGCATCCTTAAGTCACATGAAAAAAAATATATACATTATATCCTAAGGGAATTTCCTCTTAAGGCAATGGAAGACGTGTAGCTCGGGTCACTATCAAACGACCATTCAGCGGGACCGCAGCCCTCGTGGTTGTCAGCGAAACCCGGGCCTGGTTTTCTGTGGCACACTTTCCGACACCAAAACACTGGATTGATCAGTGCCAGGCTTTAATTGTGTGCGGTTATAAATAATTGGAAAAATAGGCCAATTAGGACCATCAATAGTTTCATTCTAGACTCTGCATAGCCAAACAGCCCTCGCCTCCCTCTATTGTATGCTGTACCGTACAGCATACAATTAGAGTTTTGTGTACATTAAGTACCATGGCGTACAGTACGCCATGGTACTTAATGTACCAAAACTTAATGTGACTGTATGTTGTTATTTCATAATACTTAATTGGTGCGCATCTGCAATAGCTTATCACTGCTGTATACGTGGAAATGGGTTAACCTAGCGATTGTTTAGTACTTGCACTTGGTTCTATGAACATATTTTCTGTACGACACCGAACCGATATATGTTTTCACCTTAAGAAAACAGAACTTATTGTAAGTTCGCTTTGGATAAAAGGGGTCTCCTAAATGGCCAAAATTAAAATGTGTGAAATATGATATGTGAGCCTACTCACCATCGCTTTTTTCTCTTGTACACATAGTGCTCCATCTGGAAGTCCATGTTGGTTCCACCCAGATGTGTTCCTGCAGCCAGGAACTTGAGCACATCTTCCTCCTTCATTTGAAGGACATCCAGACCTCCGGACATCGTGACCGCTCTCCCTGCGTTACGAGTTTAACGGGAAAACTACAAGGAAAAATAGAAAAGACAAAAGCTGATCAGAAAGATTTCGTGATGGTATATCCGCTGTAATTGTTTTTTTAAAAAGGAAGCTATCAAATAAAAACAACGTCGACAACCGAGAAATTGCGATCGCTCTCCAAATTGATTCGGGATAATTAAGTATATTAAGTATAATTTGTACCAGGATACATTATTATAAAATGGGATGGTTGAGGTGTGGCTCGGGTCACTATCAAACGACCATTCAGCGGGACGCAGCCCTCGTGGTTGTCAGCGAAACCCAGCCTGGTTTCTGTGGCACACTTCCGACACCCAAACGCTGATGAAGCAGTGCAAGGCTTTAATCGTGTGCGGTTACCTTACAATTTTAACAGCAGAGATTACCAATGGTACATCGGCTGTAATTTTTTGGTAAAAAATAAGCTATACCTGGCAATATGATTAGATTGTTAACCGAGAGGCTGTATTAGCCCGACGCCATGATAAGGATATTACGCCGCATTGCCAAGCCACACGGCGTGTGCCTCCATATCGGCAGTGCCTCGCTTTAAGGCAAGTGGACGAGATTATTATCATTGTAACGATATACATATTATCTATGTAAAAGTACATTTAGAGAGTCCGGACGGCATTTTAAGTTTAAAAATTTCATAATTTGGAGCTCACCACGGAGACAACGCCGTATGGGAGTTCTGTACCGCAAGGTAAAAAGAGACCGGATGCGGAAACTACGTCATTGATATTAATGTGTTTGGGGGGGGGGGGGGCTCTGCCGGATACAGTACAATGGAGGATCCCCAGAGCCTTGAGAGTCGAGAAAAACAGTCCAGGTTTTTGATCTGCCCAGTGACATCCAACTTGAAGTAATTTACTTGCAATTGTATTCATATTTGAAGAACAAATTGGCCTGGGTGGGCTTGGAAACATTTTATCAGCATCTCTTACCAGGGTTATCCCAAATTGACAGCAGTATGATGTTAGATGAATAAAGAGACAATAAAACTCGCCAAGCAATTCAATGACATTCTAAATTTGGCATATTGCTCAGGATTTGACCTAATATTGGATGCACTTGAATGAATGATCTTTATTTGAAAAAAGTACAGGTACGGGTACAGCGAGATTTGGGAGAGCTCCCCTTGGTGCTTAAAAAAGAGGACAAGGAACTTACATAAACAATACATTTTGATAAATAAAAAAATACAGAAATACACATCTAATACAAATATAACTAAAACTGAACTGTTGAACAGTTCCTACAGAGAGGGGAGAGGGCAGCCGATAATCTTCTGGGCCCAATTAACGACCCGCTGTAGTGCCTTTCTCTCTGCAGCTGTGCAACTGGAGAACCACACGCAGATACAGTATGTGATTATGCTCTCCACTGAACGTAGAAGGTCACAAGCAACTCCTCCCTAAGGTGGTAGTTCCTGAGGACTCTCAGGAAATAGAGTCGCTGCTGTGCCTTCTTGATGATGGCCGTGGTGTTGGTCCTCCTGGATGTGCACCCCCAGGAAGCAGAAGGCTGCGACCCTCTCCACGTAGCCACCTGTCGATGAGCAGGGGCTGGATCACAGTCTTCCTCCTCCTGAATCGATGATGACCTCCCGGGTTTTGAGCTGGTTCAGCAGCAGGTTATTAGCCTTGCACTTCTTGCTCAGCTGCTCCACCTCGTCCCGGTATGCGGTCTCGTTTCCCCCCACCCCCCCCAAGATGCGGCCCGCCGCGGTGATGTCATTGCTGGAATGGACGGGGATTAAGTCGTGTGTATAGAGGGAGTAGAGCAGGGGGCTCAGCACGCAGCCCTGAGGGGACCCGGTGCTGAGTCTGAGGGCTGTGGAGGTGTGGGAGCCTACCCGCAGCCTCTGAGGCGGTCAGACCGGAAGTCCTTAATCCAGGTGCAGGTGTTGAGTGGTAGTACCCAGTCTAGGGGAACACCATTCTGTCCAGTAGTATGGTGTTGAATGCCGAGCTGAAATCCACAAAGCTAAGAGGTGACAGGTTTCAGGAGCAAGGTAAACAGTGGGTAGCCTTCTTCATGTACAATCCTGCTTCAGAGGCGTTTCCATCCTGACCAGAATACAATCCTCTAGGAAACCAATGAATACTTGTTGCGGTCATATTTAAAGATATTGAACAATGTGCAAAAATATTGTCAGTCAATAGCTTCAGTTTAAAATAATCTGTATAAGCGTTTACCTTTTATTCAGGCACTGCCCAAACGTTTGAACAATGTGCAAAAATATTGTCAGTCAATAGCTTCAGTTTAAAATAATCTGTATAAGCGTTTACCTTTTATTCAGGCACTGCCCAAACGTTTGAATTGTAAATGGTTTGTAATCATGTTTGAATAAAGAAGTTAAATGCTATATTGGTCCGTTCCAAATAGATGCACTGTGCATTGACAGTGAGTAGTTGACTGAGGAAAACAGACATTTTGAAGACATTTCAGCCTGTTTTGTTATGAATTGGTCATTAATTGTGAATGTTTTCTGATTGAACTTGTACTTCTTTACAGTAAAATAAAGGGGGAAATTGAAGTTGTTATGCAATGGTTTTACTAGCTCTGCCCATTTTCGATCAAATTGGACTGTATGTGGTCCATGAGCTAAAATTAGAAAAGTATAAATGAAAAACAACACTTTGTCACTTCATTACAAAAGGTAGACTTTTATATACTTTGCAAATAAACAGGCACAGGATCCATCTGAACAGTCAAATACAGACCAAATTCCCACAGGTACAATGACCATAATCTTAAAAACAGAACATCAACATGGAGAAGGCTCTAAGACTGATGGGACATAAAACTGAAATACTGGCAATCAGTTGGTTGCAATTTATTTTGGCACAGGTCAGATAACAGGAGTTACGTGTAAAGATGGGTAAACATCACAAATGTACAGAAAGACTACACATAGTGCAAACCCTATCCAACTTATTTGGTTAGGAGTATGTTAATCTTTTGCTTGTACTTAATTAGAGTTGACCAATCAAATCAGTTTTGAGGGTCAGCTAAATGTACTGTAACCCTATAACAGCTTGTTTTGTTAGTTCATCAACGGTCTTCTTGATGAACTCTTCAATCCAAATGTTTTAATCCGATCAGAATTTCTATTCCAATTGCCTCCCTGATAAATGTGCTGGTTTCTTTACTAAGTATAGACTTCCCTAAAGTAACATTATATAGCACACATCATATAAGTATTACTCTTTTTACTTTAGTTATTGTTTACAAATCTTGGAGAAACCATTCAGGACAATGTCCAGGAATAAAACAGATGGGCTAATCGTACTCAGTACCATCCTCACGTCAGTGCTTCGTTCAAACAGTGTTTCCAGTGTAACACACAATTCCTAGTCTGAATGCTGGATTCCATATTTGTATACATTTGCATTTTATAAGCAATCCATTTTATTCTGCGACCACCTGTTCACATTAAACTGTGAAATCAAAGTACTTTCATGAACATAAAGCAAATGTCATTCAATCTCTATTAATGTGCCATTGCAAAACCAAAAGCAAACTCTACTTTTAAAAAAACCCTAACAGGGATTTAGTGTGACTATTATTTGGAGTGATAGGAAGCCTATAGAGGTTAGCATAGCATTAAGTTGAATTATGTTAACTAGTACAACCTTTCATTTTAACACACAATGTACAGCAGTCCAGCTCTTTGGGTGATTGTCTGAGCACAATACATCAAACTCTCCACCAGTTAATAAATAAATATATGCAGTGAAGAAATGCATCAAATAAAAGCACTTTATAAATATGGCGACAGCAAGGATGGTTCTCCATCAGAAAAAACGATAATCTAAAAATTTAAAATAATGTCTTTTGGGTAATTTTTGGTACCAAGTACACCAGTTTGCGGAGGGTGAATTGGTCTCCAAAACGAGTGCACACCATTTCATGTTGTCACAGGGTTGGGTTATACATTATTACTTCATGGGGTCCTCTCGATGCTGGTATCAGCATCGTTGAACAGGAGTGTTCACAAGTAGACATCGTCAGACGTAAGACCACATCAGGTGTCGGACCACAAGCTCACAAGGTTGAGGCTTCCCTTTCCAAATATTGAGACGATACAATGAAACACGCACACAACCCTGTTCCCGCCGGCACTCTTCTCCTCATGCCAATCCTTCGCACCAGCCAGCTCACCGGGCGACCAAGCAGAATGCCCCGCTTCAGGACTTGAGGCCCATCCTTGCCATCAGCTGCTCATAGACGGTCCAAGCCATGGCGGCCATGAGCGTGCGTCGCAGAGACCTGGGCAGAGCCCCTCTGAAGAACCCCCGTAGGCCGTTCTCCTGGGGACGGGAGGGAGGGAATGATGGTCACTTAGCATGATCGACACAACTACTCAGCTCCATACAATACGGTATGGCCGACCGCAGAGTACAGGAATCAACGCTGTTCTCCCTAC
>OLKM01005181.1:0-18114 GCA_900291075.1 Melanogrammus aeglefinus | reverse complement strand
TGCCGCTCTGGTTCCCCTCCCTATCATCCTCCCCGAACCTTTCACCATATCCTCCTAAGCGCCTCCACACCGTCATTGGTCTCAGTCACTCTACAACTGGACTGGGTCACCTTGTATCTCGCTCTAGCCCCATCCAACTGCCTGGAGGAGATTACGGGGGTTGATGAGTCACAAATTCCTCCAGCTGAACAGCTCTAAAATTGAAGCCCTACAAATTGGCCACCCCTTCATTCAGATCCAGTCATCAATCCATAACCCACATCTCCTTTCCTCCGGTCAAACCATCCCCCTCTCAACCACAGTAACCACCTCGTTGTGAGGCTGGACCCACAACGAGCCTTTTGCAAACCACATCAGAAATCTGTACAAAACCTGCTTTTTCTATAATCAAGAACATTTCTAAACTCCGCCCCTTCCTCACTTTAATCTCCCTCAGGCTTGACTACCTGTAGCAGCCTGCTCATCGGTATACCCGATAAACACCTTCAGAAACTTCAATTCATTCATTACTGCGCTGCCTGAACTATTCTTCAGAACCTCCGCTGGCTCCCCATAACCTCAAGAATTCAAATACAAGATCGCCCTCATCACCCACCTTTGCATCTACAGCAACTCCCCGCAGTACCTCAAAGACCTCCTTACCCCTCACTCATCCACCCGTAACCTCCAGTTCCAAAGCACAAATCTCCTCCATCAGCCCTGCACAAGACTTCGCACCATGGGAGATTGAGCCTTCTTGCTCCGACTGCCCCTCACATCTGAACTCCTTCCCTGAACATCTTGCGAAAACCCGTCTGTGAACACTTTACAAAAAGGGCTTACAATTTTTTGTTCAGGCGGCGTTCTTAAGTTTTTCCTTAAATTCTTCATAATTCAATCGCACTTCAATTCCTCTTTTTAGCTGTTTTTATTAATGTATTTTATCACTGGATTTAATGTTATTGCCATTAGGGTTCTGTTATTTTGTTTTTCGGTTTCTGTAGCACTTTGACATTCTTTTATGAAAAGTGCGTTACAAATAAAATGTATTATTATTATTAGTAGTAGTAGTATCAGGGGTGTTCGGTCATTATAAGTTGTGCCTCTGCTGCCTTACCAATAGGGGGCGGCAGAGGTAGAAGTCACCGTGGATGGGGTGTAGGCCATAGACATATATACATAGACGCCGCATTGACTGTTGCCGCCCACTAGAGCGACGTGCCTACAGGGCGGCCATCTTGGAACAGGACCATTCGCTCCTACAGTGCATTACGTCTATGGAGAAATGATGTGTCTACACAATAAAAATGATCATAAATCGCTCATTTGTCAAGCTATTTTCACGGGGTGTGTTTGTCAAACATCAGACCAGACAGACAGACATAAATAGAACAAAAATTTTTAAAATATCCAACCACGCTGTATCATAGCTACTTGTATGACGTTTTTAACGAACCAAACCCGTTTTGAAAATCGGTCAAAAATTCAGAGCAATAATTCTATTTTGAGATTGAGGAGTACCTGTTTCCCTCGTAGATGTTCATGTGCCGCTGCCTCTGTTGGTCCTGTTCCAAGATGGCCGCCCTGTCGGCACGTCGCTCCACAGTCGATGCGGCGTCTATGTATATATGTCTATGGTGTAGGCTACCAGTTACCACCTGGTCTGCCCTGATGGTTTACTTCTTACACCCATGGGAGGGCCCGGGTCGCAAGGCAGATGCAATCGATTAAATGCTCATTTGATTTCTTATTAGAATTTATTCATTCATGATAGTTTACTTAAGGGTAAGCACTTTGTTTCAAGCAAGACCCGATACTTTGCATCGCCATCACCCATTTGCAAACAACCGAAAACAACAAAGAAACACCTAGCAAATATAACAATGACTTTAACAATCAACCTTGCATCGTTTAGAATATACGGATGAGAACTACGAAGCAAAATATCTTCAAATACACAGCTTTTCTTTAATTTGTGCTTTGACAATCATGGACTCAGAACTTACACAAGCTCCTGGGGCCACCAGTTTGTTCCCATGTTTACCATTAATGGAAACGTGTGGTTAGTAGCCTTTATCTGATTATTGTACGGTGGATAGACCTTTTCCAACTATAGGCCTATACCAGGCATGTTTCTAGAGAGCAAAACTCAAAATATGGATAGAACATAGGCATATAAATGAACTTATTCCGGTCCAAAACCTCCCTGAGGTTTTGGACTAAATAATGTAAGAATCTACTTTAAAAACCATAACTAAATAATACTAAACCACCAATGGCAATGAATGGCGTATTGATAATAAAATGAACTTTTAAGAAAAGGATCCCCATATCTTGTGGTAGAAAAAAAACCCACACAAAACCACCAACACCACAAACCACTCTTCAAGCAGCGGCCGCAGGGGCAGCGACCACAGGGGCCACAGGCCCACATAGTTTCCTAAGACAAAAAGCAGCTTAGTTATGTTCATAAACCAACAATAGTGCGTTCATATTTGTGCAAAATACAACACGATTGAAACCTATTTGTTATTGTACTCACGCTCCAACCGTATCCTTCTTTATGAATGCACATATTGGGCTGGGCTGGCTGTGGTCTCGCTTTAGAGTAGCGATCTGCTCTGCCCACGCTGCCCTCATTTTGGATAGGTTATCTAGTTATGGGTGGAGGTTTATCATTAGGCCTACATGTGTTATGGATAGAGGATTAACATTAGGCCTACATGTGTTATAAAGAGGTTTAGCATTGGCCTACATGTGTTAATGAATAGAAGTATAACATTAGGCATACATGTGTATTACTGTACATCCTCCACACGAGATGGCACTGTTCAGTGAACAAATAATGTAGGTTACCCTTAACCGCTCGCTAAACCCCCGTCTCTGTGGCTGCAAACGCTTGTTCCTTTTCTTTCTGACATGAATAAAGAATAACATACGGGATAAGCAATAGCTTAGGGAAACGTTTGACGTAATTTTACCAAGTCTTAAAGATTTTTTTAAAAAGTTTAAGTTGACCCTACAAACCTTTTTTTGCTTTGCAGGCGTCAAGTTCCGCCGCTTTTGCTGTTCCTCAAGATGAACTTTCCCCGTTCTCCCTCCATCTCTTTCAGGGATTTCCGCTTGCTGGTCGAGCTGATTTTGCACCGTGTTTTTGATGAACAGCTGTTCTTGAAGTGTAGCCTCAAAGGTCTCGTACTTCAACCGTTGTTCTGCCTCGTCTCCGGATTGCTTGGTCCACAGTGCATGTTGGCCAAAGAGCACCAAGCACGCTGTGGTACACACCACGGCGGACAGGGCAAATATCACCCATGCCAGTTTCATGGTGACCGCTTGTTCTTGGGTTGAATTAAGTTATGCAGGAGCCTCGTCAGGGTTAAGTGAAAAAAATAAACAAATTTGAAAGTCTTCAACGTTTTGTTCTTGCTGTTCCCCTCGAGTGAATACAAATATCCTACATTAGAAATACAGCGAATTCCACTTCATAACTTCCTCGTTTGACTTTCAACGATTTGACTGTGCGACATGTAGGTCTACGGGTTCCTTATTCGCCTAACCGTTAGACAACTCCGCAGTCAACCACAAATCTAATTGCACCACATTTTAACAAACTGGATACCACCAGTGCCCGTAAACATTAAGTGAATGGTTCACGTAAAATAAACAGCAGACACTTTTGCCCGTTTGTGTAGGCTAATTTCCGTATAGTGCGACCTTTAGCCTACCTTGCAGGATACAACATATTAGCTCTCGCCTCAACAGAATATATAGTCTGTGAGGTTGGTCAGTATAGGCTTATCTTATTTATTTTTTTTCCTATCTGCAAGTGACGAAACCCAGAGCGCGGCATTGTGTCTGTCGTGGATCGACTTAATTACTCTCCTCATCATATTCATCGTTGTAACTTTAGGCCTAGACATTTAGAACCTATGGCATCCATTCATAACAATATGTGGGAATTTCCATTTGACATGGTAGGCCGACCATTAAAAGTGCGTGAACCCCCTGTTCAGCTCAAATTTGAGCATGAAATATTTATGTATTTTTTAATAAAGCGAAGACAGTGATAGGCCTACGTTTAGGCTACATATTTACTAGTGTGTGGCCAATTCATCTAAGATGTGCCTGTGTGACGTCCACAAAAATATTATCTTTTTTTTTGTGAATCGTATTATACTTTAGTGTTTTTCTGTAAGCAACAAGGGTTGCTGAAGTTACATGTACGATTTGTGCATTTCGGAAGGTTGATTTTGATGGACTTGTTTTACTTGCTCCATACCAGCAGGGGGCAGACTTACGAGCGATTTCCTGTGCGTTGACAGCTTTCTCATAAGCACAGACTTCCAACGAATGAAGAAGCTGTTACCCCTGTTTCATAATTTTTGCCTGATTTTCAGGAGTAGCCTATTATCTGTTAGCACGGTGCCGCCGCTGCGGTACCCGTTAAACCTGCTTGATTAAAACGATGCCTGTTAACCCTTTTGAGTCCTAGGCCTCAAATAGTCCGCCTGGACTTTTTTGCTTATTTTGACTATAAAAAGGTAAGAAAATGTCTTGTGAGTAATTTCTTTTGCCCATTTTTTCAGAATACCTGGAACATTCAATAGCTGTCAGTTTTTTACAATTTACTGCATGTCATAAATGTGTAATCACAGTTCAAAATGAAGAAAAACACAAAAACGGATCTGGATTTTAGTGTTTTAGTGAGCAAAAAACACTGCAATCATACATGAATAACAGATTTTGCCATTTCATTTGAAAGGTTGAAGTGTTTACAACTATTTACAATAAGATATTTGATTCTTGGTCTTCAATTTATAAAAACAAGTCATATTATGGTTACTATATACATTCGTTTTTTGGCCAATTCTCCACTATTTACAAAAAACAGGCCAATAATATAACAATTTTTGCAAGTTAATTTGAAAGATTGAAGAGTATAGAACTATTTACAACCAAAACATTTCATTCTTGGTCCTCTTAAATTTAACAAAAAACTGATTATATTATGGTTAGTATTTACAAACATTTATTGGCTAATTCTATTTACAATTCCACGCCTTGATGGTACTGCCTGAAACAGTTCCTGTCTGGCTTCAGACACAGGCCTACAGCGCAGCCCTCACACTGCCAGGCAGTGCTCCTCTTGCAGAGTTTGCAGCGCCGTCGCCCACCGCTGGCTCTCTTACTCTTCGTCTGTTCATCGCTGGTGGGAACAGGCAGATGGTGGTAGCTCGTCTTCTGGACCCCATTTCTGTGGTCAACCCCAAGGAGGTGTGCAGCAAGCTCCTCCTGGAATTGCTGACGGGTCATCGGTCTCACCTGCTGCAGGCTGGCACACTCCTTGTGAATAATGAAGGAGTTGGTGGCAGCGATGTCCACCAGATGCTGGAACACAGTGGTGGGCCACCTTGTCGTCTTCCGGTGGACTGAATTTGTCCCAATCATCTGGTCGGATGTATCGACTCCCCCCATGTACCTGTTATATTCGGTTACCGTGGTGGTCTGGGAAGAGACATCTGGTGTGGCCCATCACCCGTCTTCTGCCAACGCTGCACTGTATCCCCACTGTAAACGGGGTGGATGGTGGAGCACAGGGAGACCTCTCTTGTGTCCATCCACTTCAACGAAGAGGAAGATCCTGTCCCTGATCCACCGGATAGTGCCACGTGGAGACCTTTTAGTTATGGCATTCTCCTGGGTGGTAGGGACACCGACTCTTCCTTGCCTGTATAAGAAGAAGATGGTTACTTTAGATGTTGCAAAGGTTCCTGACGTTGTTCAGATGAACAAGTAGTCCTTTGTTAGGAATAATTCTATTGAAACAAAATGTATTCTCTTCACTTCCATTTTATCCATATGATACACATCACTAGGAGCAGATTGCACATTACCTGTATGTCCCACAAGCTCCGAATCCCTCCTGGCTCAGGTGTCGGTAGAGGAGGGGACTTGTGTAAAAGTTGTCGGTGTACACAATATAACCTGACCCCAGTATCCTCTATCCATCAGTCCGTCAACAACATCGAAGGAAGAGACCCTTCCCTGTGCCGTCTTGGACTTGCCTGTGTAGAGCTTGAAGTCCAAAGTGTAGCCGTTTGTGCTGCAGCAAGCACGAGCGAAGAACTTTAGGCCCCACTTCGTAGGCTTTGCCTTCATATTACTGCTTGATACCAAACCCTGGCCTTGGTCCCAACCATCCTCTCATCTCAACTGCAATGCGCTGCCTTGGTTTGGTAAAATTGACTTGCAGTTGATCTGGATCATCCTCATAAGCGGTCTCACACACGGTGAGGGGATCATAATCATCAGTGCCTTTTTTGGCATCATTTTCTTTGCTTTGAGCTGGGTCATTCATGTGAATATTCCCTAACACTGCCCTAAATCGGTCTCGGGTCATGGCGGTGGCGGGGAAAGGGACACTAAATATACTCTGGGTTCTCCAGAAATCTCGTATCTTAGGCAGGTCCAGCACTGACATGTACAGCAACATGCCAATGAATTTTGTCATCTCCTCCGGCTGGATTTCTTTCCAGAGGAACCTTCTCCCTTTCTCTAGGTTTTTGGCCACATACTTATTGGTGTTTTGACACAGGAGAAGCAAAACCTCAGCATCAAAAAAAATGAGAGAAAATTCTCATCATGTGGTGGGTTTCCCATACTTTAGAGGGTTTGGACACCTGGGGTGCGTCGGGGGTTGAATCTCAAGCTTTTGAGGGACTCCATAATCTGGCTCTGCCTCCGTCTTCCACCTTTCTTGGTGCTGTGGCGGTGAGCCGGCTTTCGGTCTTCTACTAGTGCCAGCATCACCTCCAGCGCCCCATTGGCTCCTCCCTGAACGTCCCTGAGTGACACTGGGGGGACTCCTCCCTCCACCACACTGTGTAAAATAAAAACAGGGGCTATCATACAACTGTACAACCATATAAATATAAATAAGACTTGGTAATGTTACACTATTCTAAAAAAGTCACCAAACAAAACAAAGAATACGCATATAGTTATGTTATTAGCCATACGTTTGATTCAAACGTATGCCTATTAGGCCTACATAACTATGCGGTTTGATTTGATCTGATTGGGATCCCACAGCAACACACTGGAGTGAGAGCTAAACCATAGATAGTATATTTATATGTTTATAACTATCTATCTAACCCAGTAGCCTGAAAACTACCTTCATGAGTGTTACATATTGTATACTGTGGTGGTTATCATAATTCACCCACGGAACTATGGGTGGGGGGGAGTGTTTATTCCCGGACCCGTTTAGCGGACGGAACGTCCGTCCAGTTTAGTCCGGTTTTGGTTCTGACGAATGCACGTGGTTTTGCAGAGTGTTCATTAAAACTTTGTGCTGGGATACTCCGCCTCCGACTCCCGTCTCTCGGCACTCTACACTGGTGACTCCGACGAAGGTCTCGCTGAAGCTTCAGAGACCAAAAACAGAACATGGCGAATAATGCTTTTATTAAGTTGCCGGAGTTCTGGGAGTTTTCACCGACGGCGTGGTTCGCACAGACAGAGGGCGCCAGTTCGCCATCCCGTGAGACGTCACCGGACGACACCCACACGCTACTACCACGTCGTGTCGGCGCTGGGGAGGATTCCACTCGACCCGGGGCGGCGAATTTCATAAGCGAATCCCCGGACCACGGCAAAGTACAGGGACCTCAAAGCCTTTCCTATTTGAAGACTTTTGGGCTGTCACAGTCAGAGCGGGCCCAACGCTTGTTGGCTATTCGGGGCCTCGGGGACAGCAAACCCTCTGAACATATGGAGATGATGCTCAACCTGCTTTGGTGCTGAGAGAACCTAACTTCCTCTTCATGGAGCTGTTCCTCCAAACACATGCCAACCCCAGGTCCGGACAGCGCTCGGCAGGCACGAGGATTACTGAGCCACGCGCGTTGGCGGAGGAAGCCGACCGTTTTTTCCTGGCTGCTCAGAGTTTCGCACCCGAAGTGCTAGCCCCAACACGCAGTGCCTACCCACCGGACAGGGACAGGGCTGACCAACAGAGCCCCAGTAGCCCGCCGATGGCAGTGCCAGCAAATGGTATGTGCTATTTCCACGCACCGTTTCGGCGCTAAGGCAAAGAGGTGCCGGTCCCGTGCAACTTCAAGCCGACGGGAAAACGCCAAGGGCTTGCGCTCTTTAGTGGCCGTGAGTGCAGGCACGTCAACCCGGCTATTGTTCATCAGGGACGCCCTCTCCGGCGCGCCGAGTTTCTTTGCGACACCGGAGCTCAGAGGAGCGTCCTGCCGGCTACGGTGGAGGACACGGCCCCTGGCGTCCACGGTCCACAGTTGAGGTCCGCTAAACGGACACACACCCAATCCGCACCGTATGGTACAAAGACCGCGGACCTGTGCTTTGGAGGCCAGCGATTCAGGTGGGATTTTGTCACGGCCGACATCTCCTTTCCCCTCCTCGGCGCGGATTTCCTTTGTGCGCACAATCTGCTGGTAGACGTGAAAAACAACCGCCTGGTGGAACGCACGGACGTTCTCATCGTTTGAATGTGGCCCGCGGTCGGCGCGCTTACCGGCGGGCTCTCCAGCTCCCTCTCCAGAGGGGACGAATATCAACGCCTGCTCAGGGAGTTCCCCGGTATAAACCCGACCTACCTACCTTTTCTGCGGTCACGGCGAAACATGGTGTGGAACATCATATATAGACACCAAGGGTCCACCCGTCTACGCTAGGGCCCGACGACTCAACCCCGACAGGCTGAAAGTCGCTAAATCGGAGTTCGCCAACATGGAGCGCCTGGCATCATCGCGCCGCTCGGACAGCCCCTGGGCCTCACCCACTCCACATCGTTCCCAAGCCAGACGGCGGGTGGCGACCTTGTTGGGGATTACGCTCGCCGCCTGAACGACGCTACCACGCCCGACCGCTACCCAATCCCGCACATCCAGGACTTCTCAGCACACCTGGCGGGCAAGCGGGTCTTCTCGAAGGTGGACCTGGTGCGGGGTTACCACCAGGTGCCGAGTGCCGTGCATCCCTCGGACATCGCCAAGACAGCGGTGGTGTGACGCCGTTCGCGGGTTGTTTCGAGTTCCTGCGTATTGCCGTTCGGGCTCAGGAACGCGGCTTCAGACCTTTCAGCGATTAATGGACTCGGCACTCAGGGGGATGCCCTTCGTGTTCGTGTATTTGGACGACATCCCTGGTCGCCAGCTCCTCCGAAAAAGGAGCACCAAGGGTCATCTACGGCGACCTCTCTCATGAGGCGTCGACCAGCACGCGGGCTGATCGTTCAACCCGGCAAAAGTGCCTGTTCGGGTTGTCCTCCCTCCATCCACTTCTGGGGCACACCACTCATCAACAAAGAGACGGGGCCGCCCCTCTTTCCGTCGAAGGTAGAGCACAATTTCTGCTTTCTCACCTGCCACACACACGCACGTGGCGTTTGCTTTGTGACGGCACAGCGGTTCCCGTGGAATTCCTACGCCCTGACGGCGCGCTCCGGGAATTCCTGGATGACGTTTTACCACCGGTTCATCCGCCAGGCGGCTCACGTCATGCGCCCACTGTACGGGGCTCTCAAGGACAAGTTCCCCTAACCAGGCTGTCGACTGGACGGCGGAGAGGGAGAAGGCGTTCGAGGCCACGAAGGCCGCTCTTGGGGGGAAGCCGCCATGTTCCGTGCCCATCCATCGCATGATGCCCCCCATCGCCCATCACCACACCGACAGCGTCTGACTACGCCGCGTCGGCGCGCAGTTGCACGAGCAGAGCAATGGGTCGATGGTGCCTGGCAGCCGCTCGCTCCCTTTTTCAGTCGCCAGTTTGAACCCCAGGGAGCAGCGAAAATACAGCGCGTTCGACAGGGAACTCCTTGGACTCTGCTGGGCGATCCGCCACTTCTCCGATTCCCTCCTGGAAGGGCGGGAGTTTGCAGCTTTCGTGGATCACAAGCCTTTGACGCTCTGCAATGTCCAAGGTGGCGGAGCCGTGGTCGGCCCGCCAGCAGCGTCAGCTGGCGTACATCTCCGAGTACACCACGGACATCCGACACATTGCTGGCAAGTCTAACGTGGTTGCAGACTGGCCTCTCTCGAGAACGGTCATCCGGGGCTGTCCAACTGGGCCTGGATTACGTCCGCCCATGAGCGTGGACCAGGCCTCCGACCATGGGGTCCAGGCCCTGAGGGATTCGGACACGGGATTGCGCCTGGAGGAGGTCGCGGTTGACGGGCTCGGACGTGAGGCTATGGTGCGACGTCTCCACAGGCCAGCCTCGACCGCTGGTTCCGTTCGTGTCCTGGCGCCGGCCCCGTTTTTGAGGCGTTGCATGGCCTTTCTCACCCCGGCAGGAAGCCGTCTGTGAAATTGGTTTCCCAGAAGTTTGTATGGCAGGGGCTGAGAAAGGACGTTAGCGCTTGGGTCAGCTCTTGCATTGACTGTCAACGATCCAAAGTGCACCGCCATATTTAAGGCCCCCCTGGGAGAAGTTTACTGTTCCCGAAAGGAGGTTCGATTCGCACGTCAACGTCGGACCTGGTGGGACCGCTTCCCTCTCCTCTCTCACGGGTTCACCTATCTCTTTCTCACCATGGTCGACCAGAGAACGACCCGCTGGCCTGAAAGCTGTTCCCCCTCTCCTCGACGTCGGTCTTTCTGACGTGGCACGCGCGGTTCATCGGGCACTTGGGGTCGCGCGCTTTGGGACTCCTTCAGACCTCTCCTCGGACCGGGGCTTCGCAGTTCACCTCGGAACTCTGGAAACGCGGTGGCTGAGGGGTTTGGGGGGTCAAGGCTGCACCGCCACTACCGTGTCCTATCATCCCCCAGGCGAACGGCTTGTGGCGAACGTTATCCACACCGTTCCATGAAGGCAGCCCCTACGGGCCAGCTTGAAGGACGGACGGCGACTGGGTGGATAGGCTGCCAATGGGTGATGCTCGGACTCAGGTGTGGTGCGCCCTAGAGAGAGGACCTGCGGTCCTCTTCGGCGGAGCTGGTCTACGGGCAGGCCCTACGAGTGTGCCAGGCGATTTTATTTCCGACGCCTTCGGTCCCCTTGGTCGGCGGCCAAGCAACGTTCCTCCCTGCTGGAAACCGCTAAGGTTTTCGCGCCGGTTCCCACGTCGCAACACGGCACACTTCCCACTTTCCGCATGCCCCCCCGATCTGCGCACGGTGGAACTATGTTTTCATTTCGCCAACGACGCCCACCGTGGTCCCCTACGCCCTCCCTACGCGATGGCCCGTTCAAGGTTTTGAAGCCATGGAGACAAGTGCCTGTGGTAGACGTCGGGGGTAGGCCTGAGACCGTTTCCTGGGATAGGGTTAAGCCGGCTAACGTGGACATTTTCCAGGCCGGTGGAAGTGGCGCAAACCCCCACGCCGGGACGTCCGCCCGAGCGCCGCGCCCCGCCGCTGGCCGTTGAGACTCCAGCGACCTTGTTGAACCCCCGGGACCTCCGGGGTGGTGTGGACGGAGCGCGGACGTGCCCGACGTGCCGGCTGCTTCCTCTTCCTCAGCCCCTGTCATCCGCTCAGAGACGACGAGGTCGGGTCGTCGCCCCTTTCCGTCACGAGAGACTTTGACTATGGGTGAATTCTCTGGGGGGGCTTGTGTGGTGGTGTGGTTATCATAATTCACCCACGGAACTATGGGTGGGGGGGAGTGTTTATTCCCGGACCCGTTTAGCGGACGGAACGTCCGTCCAGTTTAGTCCGGTTTTGGTTCTGACGAATGCACGTGGTTTTGCAGAGTGTTCATTAAAACTTTGTGCTGGATACTCCGCCTCCGACTCCCGTCTCTCGGCACTACAATACCATATATTATATACCATATTCATTCATTAGTAACAGTTTGAACTAGAGATAAATCAGTCACTCAAAACATTTTTTTTTTACTTTACCTTTCTTCACAAGAAGTCTCCTCTTCCTCAAAGCCGTCTGTGAACCTCAAAGGTGGTCTAATTACTCGGGAAGGTCTTCCTGTTGTCATTTTTTTTCAAAATACTTCGCTAGATGCCGCTGTTTAGTCCGTTTGTTTTCGCTCTACTTCTCCGCTCTGTTGTGTCTCTCGCTGTGCGTGTATTCGCTGGAAACAAAGGGGCGTCTTCGCGCGGCTTTCCGCGAGAAGGCGGGAGTGAAATTTACCGTAATGACAACATGTTGGCCACTAAAGTGCAAACTCTCAACTTTCAGAAACAATTGAAATTTTTCCGATAGTGCAAAAACTGACGTAATTACGGTAATCCAAAGTGCATGCGCAAACGTGTCGTCGACATTCGGACTCAAGATAACTTAAGAAATTTGATGTTAACTAACTTCCAACAGTTGATAGTAATGTATTTTGGTCATTGTTTAGTAATTAATCATGCAATTGATTGTCATTATGGGAAGAAATTATTGCGTTTATAACTGGAAGTGTTTAAATATGAGAAATGGCCAAAACGTTTTTCATTAGGGCTAGGTTAAGATATTATTTACTTTGATGTAGGATGTTATCGTTACATTAAACCATCTTTAGTTCTCTTCAATCATTTTTAATTTCTCAGTGACAATATACGACTTTATATAGGGCTCCTATTGTTACATTTAAAACACAAACACAACTTGCTGTGTTTATTGTGTGAAAGACGAAGTTGGAAGCCGACACTCAACCCACCATAGCACTACTACTCAAACTGAGTCCGTTCCTCCAACCACCCAAGCCTTAATTCTCAAACCTAGCAAGACATCTCCTGAAGATGATTGATAAAATATATAAACCGCAAGCGGTGAACTAAACGGGGTCCAGCACTAATGGGAAGATATATAAATATGACCAAATAATTATGAAGAGAAAGATGTTGATTGAAAAGATGTTCCACTAAATACAATACTGTGCCTCAAGCTTTCAGGTGAGCTGCAAAGCAAAGTCATGGCCGAATGTCCAGCATGCTATAAATTTTGTGCAATTTTTAAGAAAACGTGCCGCATTAATCAAGGATTTTTTTGGCAGCAACAATCACAAAAAAAAACACAGCATTTTTCTGGAGGGACTGGGCATATATCCCATTGAGCCACTCATAAACCTGAACTGCATGAATCCTCATTCACATGGGGAAAATGTCGATTGATAAGCCCACAACATCAAGAAAACTCCAAGCACACATTTCACAAGAGAATTAAGGGCTTTCTTGAAAGAGTACAGATCTGAAAATTTGCAATGTTAATGGTATCCACCTGATGATAGCCGTATGGTGGTCATATAGGCAAAATGGTTTGAGTCTGTAGACGTTTGGCTTTCTATGAAATTGTGGGAAAAGTAAAACATTTTAGAGCAGAGACCAGGGTGAAAAAGAGATGCATCTGATTTTTAGAGATTAATATGATGAAAATGTTCAGTCCAGGTCAATCTTGTAAGGAGAAATAAGGCTAGTACACATTTTTGGGTACAGTACCAGAATATTTGTGTTTATTAGTATTGGGGGGTATTGGTATCCACCTAATAATAAGTCAAAATGTTTTTTTTATACAATAACAAAATGGTCATATAAGAAAAATATGGGCTAACACTGCTTCCAACTTTATTGGCCCAATATCTCTCAATGGAACAAAGTAAAAACAAAATTCTGTTTTATGATTTTTGTGAGGCTTATTCTAAAGATTTCATACGGCGATTTTGGTGAATTTTTATAAAAAAACATTCGAGAGATTAATATATCTGAATATAATTTTGCGTACCAGGTCAATCTGATGAGGAGAAATAAGAACTAATTCATGATTTTTTTACAATAGCGCCACCTTTGGGTGCAGTACCACAAATTTAGGGTTATGGGTAGAGGGGGTTTTTGTAACCATTACTGAAAATTTTCAAGAGTTTTTTGCACTACGGTATAGGCTGCAGTATGACTTTTACAGAATTTGAGGGGAAAAAAAAACGTTAAAGAAACAATAGGGGCCCGAGCAGCTAAGCTGCTCGGACCCCTAACGATGGACAAAGTCATAGAGGAGGCTTGGACATGTGTTGTGAATGTTGCAGAGTGAGTTGGAGAAGGGGCCCCGGAAAGGAAAGCGGAAGGGGCAGATTAAATGACCCTTTCTTTCCCTAAAACCATGGTGAACTTGACCTAACATCTCCATACCAGAGCCATAGCTCTGTGGCAGACCAGTTCCATCCAATACATAATTAGTCTGGGAACTTATTTTTGCCCCTCAAAGCGCTGTGCTATAAACCGCCACAGACAAAAATGCCTCTAGGCGCAATTGGAGACCTACAGACCAATCAGAGGCAATTGAAAACGTGGGACACATTGGCGGTAGCCATCGTCGTTATTTAATGAAAATGCAGCTCAATAGCTACCTCCTCGTAGGTGCTCCTCATGGCAGAACAACTAAAACATGAGCTTGTAGATTTGTGTCGTATCCATAATTGTGACCTAGCCCGGAGACCAATCCTGAACAATTGCCGGTCACATTCTGTATTGCTACACGGAATCAGTCTCAACCTCTAGCCATCCACCATCGATATCCTGATATTACAATGTAATCGGGCCATTCAGGGACTGTGTCATAGGCAAGTTCTCCCGTCCACTGAAATCGATTTGGGTGCATGTGTGTGTGTGTGTGTGTGGATTGGTGTGTGTGTTTGCATGTGCGTGCGTGCGTAAATTACACAACAGGTGCAAACTCGACTCCATATATTCTGAAGCTAAGTGGCCACATATCAGAGTTATCAGTACTTTTGTTTTGCCATGAAACAGGGCAGGTACCCGCCACAGAGATTATAGTCACGACATGCTCAGTCCATGGAAAACACTGTTGTCTGGCTGACCACAATAGCCGATGGTCGTTAATCATTCTGTATTTGAGGAACCTACGCCTTTCTACTTTTTCACTTGGGTGGTGGCCACACTGCAACAAAGGTCAACACGTTAAGAGGCTTTAGATTGGACAGCACACCCCTGGGCTAAAACCATTTGTACTGTAGTTATTAAAGTGTTTGGCATGGCATTTTAAAAACTTATTCCAGGTATTTTGTATTGTCTAGGAATCACTAATGTTGATGCTATGGCTGTTATGGTTTATAATAACTTGAGGTGCAGTCAGGAAAATATTGCAGAAAATCCAGTAAACATTTAATTAATTTTTAATTAATTTTGATCTAATATCAGTTCACTAAAGACTTGATTGTCCATATCTGCCGTGTGAGTAATTTATCAGAAACAGCATGGCATGTGTAGGTGTGTATACCAACTTCTGGGAGAGCACATTTTATACTATAACCTGATTGGTCCCTTGAAGGAAGTCCAGCTGAATATAATTCAGCTCCTGATTCCCCGCTAGCCTGTTGTCAAGCTCAGGTGGGGAAAATTCTTCCTGTATTGTCTAATATAAAATGAACAAAAATTAAAATAAAATAATGACAAACGTGTGTGTGACTTTTTAATTTTTTTTTAGGAATTCTCGGTTCAAACCATGGGGATTTATGTGACTATATTTGCAGTTCTACTGTTCAGTGGTAAGTAATCTTATCTAATCTACATTGTTGCGTTGTGCAAAATGAAAACATCAAGTTCAGCCTATAAATTACCTTTACATCTTAATACTAGACAATACTATATCATGTACTACATTTTTCTTCCTTCAATTTGCTGTAGTTTGCTGTAAATTCTGACAATTCAACAAAATATTTTAAATAAAAAACCATACAGTGTAATCAACCAATGAAGAATTCTCAAACCGCTTAAAGACTATAATGTATGGACATCTTTAAAGGATTCTGCAATGCAGTTCACCAGCAACTGTGGCAACCCAAAAAGGCATGTGCTGGCTCTCAGTAACACTAATTAACCGTACCTTTGATGGCTTTACGTACAAACTTCATTGGCAACTGCACTTATGTCATGCAAGGGCTGCTGATTAGAATGATGTCATGCGGCTAAGACTGCGATGTAGACGGGACCCATCCAGCCTTTGAAGGTGGACGCAAAGAACTGTCAACACATCCCCAATCAAAACCTCACAGGTGTGGAATCATGGTTCACCATCAGTGTGTACGGACCACTTATTGATATTGTCCATAATTGAGTTTGGCCTTGTGCGGGTAGGTGATTTCAGTTAATACATATGCTGTGGTAACTCAAACATCATCACCCGATGACATTATGTGGCAGCTGCTCAAAAAATGCTTGAAAATGCATGAAATTTGAAATTCATGCATTCAAATATTTTTTTCAGGTGAACAATCAACTTTGGAATCTCCCCATCAACTTGGACAATGGCAAGGTGATTCTGTCTCAGAGGGGGTTCTCTGTAGTTGTTGCGACAGACTTTGACCTAGTGGTGCAGTTTGACTGGCAGCAGTATTTCACTATCACAGTTCCAAGTGAATTTGCAGGCAAGGTGTGTGGCATGTGTGGCAACTTTAATGGCAAGCAGGACGACGACCTCACTATTCCATCTGAGGGGTATGCCAAAGACCAAAAGGATATGGGAAATGGCTGGAGGGTTCCTGGTGTTGTCGGTGATACCACTTGTCAGGATACCTGCAAAGGACAGTGTCAAATCTGCAAGTCCACCTTTGTGGAACAATTGGAAGACTATAACATCTGTAGCGCTCTGTCACAAGTGATGGATAAGTATTTCCAGGCCTGCACCCGTCTCTTTGACCCCAAGCAATTTCTGCAGAACTGCATGCTTGAACTCTGTAATGGTGTCCCAATGAAGCAGTACTACTGTGACACTCTGCAAATGTATTCTGAGACCTGTCAGAGAGCTGGAGTCCCGGGCCAGAAATGGAGGGAGGCCAACAAATGCTGTGAGTAATGCAGAGAATAGCATTCATTCTTAACGCATTCTTCTTCACGTGCATATATAATCTTACAACGGTGACATAATCTTAAAGGTGACATATTATATCGCCAGGTGTGAGTGTGTTTAGCAGTCTACCAGCCTACCCAGTGGACTGTAACAACGTTGCTCATCTATCCAGCACACATCTATGTGGACACGTCCACTTGTGATTTCAAAAGAGGCTGATTTTCAAAACGGCTTGTAACGGCTAATCACACTCCCACCTGGTGGTATAATATGTCACCTTTAAAAAAAAAAGAAGTTTTTTTCAGGGAATGTTTACTTACTAGTCTTGTTTTAATAGCCCTGATATAAAAAAACTGATACCAATATGCTATCCGTATTTAGCAACCACCCAAGTGCCAATGACACGAACAGAGCTAGGCTGACGAGCCGCTGTGGCTGCCAGCTGTCCTGCAAACCTGTGGAGACCTCGCTGCTGCTCCCTCTGCCAACTGCAAGCCAGCTGTTGTTGGAGACATGTACTTGCAATGATGGTTTGTGTTTCAGTGCAGCCAATGTAATCCCCAAGGCTCAAGTGTGGCTGGCCTGTACGAAGGTCCGGTATGTGCGCGGTCGCGCCTCCTTCTGGGGTGGCGATATACTTTGCAGTGTGTAGCGGCTCACATGCTCGGCTCGAAGGGAAGTTTGACCCGTGGAGAAAGACTAGCTGCCAACCAGGACAGCAGAGGTGTCAGGTGGTTAAGGCATTAGAGGTTGCTATGCTGTGAACTATGCCCACATGCATGTGTCGTCTGGTGACCCCCCACATTGTGACTTTTGATGGTGAGCTCTACAAACTTCCACGGGCAACTTGTGCACTTATGAATTGGGCCAGTGGTCTCCTCCAGTCAGAGCAGTCAGGAAGGACCTCAGGGCGGGAGAAGGAATTTCAGCCGTTATTCTGCAAAACAGTGGGCAAGATAAGAGGACAGGCTCTGTGGTTTTAAATCTGGAAGAGGTGAAGGTCTACGGCAACACTGTCAACATTAGCAAAGAACAACCTGGCTTGGTCACGGTAAGGACTTGAAAATGTATAAAAAAAACCATCCAACTCTATGTTCAGTTTTTGGTCAGGATTTGTAAAGAAAATAACAAATATTTATTTCCTTTTGGTCTCTTTAAGGTCAATGGTGAGCTTTCTTACCTCCCAATGGCCCTGAATGGCACCAAACTCCAGCTCTACACTATCGGTTGGTTTGTTGTACTCAAGGCCGACTTCGGTCTGAAAGTCTACTATGACTGGAACAGTGTGGCGTTTGTCCAGGTGCCCAGCACTTACAAGGGACTCCATGATTGGTCTATGTTGCAACTACAACCTTAATC
>OLKM01005180.1:0-18118 GCA_900291075.1 Melanogrammus aeglefinus | reverse complement strand
TTAAGGCAAACCCCTGCTGGGATTCATTGCGAGGAGTATTGATTGATGATCCTGAATCTCCATTTAGAAGTTTGATACAGGATACCAGGACGGCAGTTTTTGCTGACGTTGATGGTTGTGTGCCACAGCAATAGCTTTCAGCATCCTGGCAGGCCATAATTGCTCAATGCTGCTGATGCAAAAAGCACAGATGTGGCTGCAGAGCTCTGTGTTGTGTAGCTGTGTGTGTGTGTGTGTGTGTGTGTGTGTGTGTTGTGAGTGTGTGTGTTGTGGTGTGTTGGGTGTTGTGTGTGTGTGTGTGCTGTGGTGGTGTGTGTGATGGGTTGTAGTAAAGATAGAATGTAGGGATGGTGGATATAATTTAAGGTAATGTCAATGTGTTGGGGACATGTTGTTACGCAGGATAGCGATATGGGCGAAGACGAGAGATCGAGGACAGGAGACAAGGGGGAGGGGAAGAGAGGTGAGGGGAGGACGGAGAGAGAGGAGGAGGTAGGAGAGAGGGACCTGGGAGAGAGAGAGATTAGAGGAGACGCAGAGAAGAGAGAGAGAGCAGATGTGTGAAACGCCATCCCGGAGCGATTACACTTAAATGACCTGTGCATGGTTACTCCACGTCAGTGTGTCAATTGTGTTTGTATTAAACCCATTTAAGTCGGCTTTGGTAAAAAAGGGTTTTTTTTTTCTTTTTACTTTGGGCTGTTTAATTAGTACTTAATTAATGAAGCAGTGAAATGAGTTGGGGTTTGACGAATCCGTTATTCGGGCAGTTCGCTGCCGTTGCGTAGTCTGCCGTTGCGCCTGATGCTTGCGGCTGCATCGGCCGTCCACAGCCGCAGGCTTGCTGGACTGACCAGTGCTCGTCGGTCTGCATTTCCTCCAGCGCCCACCAGCTCACCTCAGCTGGCCCCGCAGCGAGCGACACCGCCTGCTCATGCTGGAGAGTCAGCAGCAAGCAATCAAGTAGAAAAAGATTCGATTTACATGGAGCATTTCGCACTCACTCACAAATCATTTGAGAAACCGTCCACGCATGGCGTATAGCATCGCATTTCAGCAAGACGCACGGTCAATTTAAGACTTTTGACGACCTTACTAATATTTCACATTACTGAAATTTAGACAAAAACCGCGATGGTGGGGGGTTGGCACAGCGCGAGCCAACCTGCGGGAAGCCGACGGTCTTCACCAACTGTCCTTGAATTTGCAGCTACCATTGTCGCAAAACTAGCTAGCAAGACGCAGGAAAATCGTTCTATATTGAGCTAGCAAGAAAAGAAGCCTCTTCTACTGTCTTCCTGAAAAGTCTACGAGAAAAATTAAAAATAAAAGTCACCCAAAAATTAAGACTTGGTTACAGTATTAGACCAGCATAGAATTGTACAAAATTTAAGACTTTTTAAGCATTCATTTAGAAACACATGAATTAAGACTTTACGACTTTTTAAAGATGCCGGAACCCTGTAAAGGGCGTTGATGTCATGAAGGAGATATCCCGTGCTTGAGTGCCTCCACGACAGGTCAGGACAACCACAGCACGGAAGTAACACTTCATAGAGAGGAAACCGTCACAAGAACGTGGTAGATTTCGGTTCACTTTCGTGTTCGGTCCATGGTCGCCGCCACAAGAATAACCAAAACGTGCGGATCAGAGAGAGGAGAAGAAAGCGAGCAAACGCAGCCTGCACACACAGCTGGAAACCTTCTTCACGACCGGGAATGCTACGTTCTCAGTTTGTCGTATCAGGTCGGACAGCGAGCTGCTGGGGTAGTGGAGCACAGCTGGAGAGAGGGGGAGGTCAGGGGGACACAGAGACGATGGAGACGATGCGCTGTGATTGACCAGCAGAGGTATTAAGACTAATTAACGGATGGGCTGTAATATTAAACACAATTACATAGCCTGTGTGTGTTTGGTCAGGAGACATAGTGTATATGCGTTATCCAAATTGCTATGAGTTATAATTTGTCTTAACTGATAAATACATTGATATCTTCTCATATCAGTCCATCTAAACTGATGCGGGAATAGGGAGTGAAATAGATGCTTGAAATAGCAGAGCTGGGTTGTTTGTAGGTGCACGATTGATGCAAATTTATTACACGATTATTGATATCATATGATTTATATCGACGATATTTACCACAATTATTCATTAAGAAAAAAATTTAATGTGGTAGGTGCCACACCTCTCAGCGGCAAATTGCCCCCCACCTTTTTTTTTTTTTACCAATATCGGGTTGTGATTTTGCGATTTAAAAACCGGAATGGGGGTGATGTGTGGTGTTTAATCGTGGCCACTGTGTTGGGCAGCCATCGCTCGGCTGTAGCAGAGGTGCGGGTTGGCGGTGTTCATGCACACACACACCGCTCCACAAGACACCCTGTGCACACTGTTCGTGGAATGAGAGTAAAGGCTGGGGGGGATTTGTCGGGGGCCCCGCGGGAGCAAGATTCAATTGCACATCATGGGGCAGATCCTGATACCTGAATCTACTGTTGAATGTCCGAGATCTCAGGCGTTCTGAGGTGTCGAGCCCATCGCTCCAACCTCGTTCTTAACCAGGACGTCACGTCGTGTTCGCATGTGTGAAGAGGATTGACGCACTAAAGAAAGAGAGCCAGCTGAGGGGATTGGGTAAGAGGTTGAATCACGTTTCATGCTCAAGCAAAATCGCCCTACCTCGTGTTGGGCTTCATCGCGCTGGAGCGTTACCGAAAGCATTTTCAAGGTAGGTAAGGGGAGGGCTAAGACCCTTCGAAATTACCGATTTTTCGACGGGCACCCTTGGCAACGTCTGCAAGTGTGACTTAGCTCCCGCAAATGCTATGTGACGAGAATGGAAAATAAGGAAAAATCCTGGCAAGCGGATGGCGAAGCGAAAGAGTCGAAGGATCGAAACCACACATGTAGTGTTTTAATATCATTAAATAATAATGATACCATCGATTTTCATTTATGCCGTCTTGAATTTATATAGAGCTTTTCTTGATAACAAGCACAACAACCACACAGTCCGTGGGCTACCGTCCGCCGGTCCAGGGACTGCGGGCGCCAGTTCCCATTTTGTTCCAACAAAATGGACAATAATATCCTATGTCAAGTTGACAATGCAGGTCTTGTATCAGGCTAAGCTCACGATTCTGCACGTTTAAGCGGTGGCATCGACAATGCTTGGTCCTTTTAATCAATTCAGGGCCAGTTCGCTGTAGTCGATCGTGTTATCCACGCGGATACAGTTCGAATCGGGTGATGTTACACCCTACTATTTATGTTTTATGGATGGATACTCCTCAAGTTCTATGTTATTCTGGTTTATCTATATGTTTGTCTGTATGTTTGATCCAAATAAAGTTTCTGCAGTTTTCTAACAGATCGTAGAGCGTGAAATATTGTTATCTAATCACACCGTGTTTTCCATGGAGTAAGGTTGCATTCTCTAAGAATTCAAACTATTCCAGTCAATTCCGACAGTATTGTTATCAAAGATCTTTCTTTTTTTTTTTTTAAATTAAGATCAAAACCCCGTCAACGACTATAATACGTACTGGTAATGGTCTTGGACGATATGTCGTCAATGGCGTAGGGTAGGGTTTGAGGCGTAGGGTAGACGTACGATTAAGGCAGAGATTTCTGTAGGAGCCAAGGAACGAGATTGGGCCCTAGTCTTGGAGAATGGAGGGGGAGGAGGGAAGGGGGGGGGGCGTGAAAACGAGAACATAATAAAGCGACCCAGGGATGAGTATGAGGGCCCGCTATCACCCGTGGAATCAGGGGGCGGCGGGGAGGGGGACGGGGAGGGGGAGGGAGGGGAGGCTGGTGTGCAGGGATTCCCGTGTGGTCAGGATCGGCAGCCCTACCTGGCGCAGAGTCGCCGTGCTGCTCTTCTACCCGCGTAGAGCTGTCCATGCACCAGGAGTGAAAGCGCGAAAAGAGAAGAGTGCTCCAGGCTGAACGGGGGCGCCCCGCTCGTCAGCCGCTTAGCCATTGCACTGCTCAGGGGGGAAACTGGCACCGGACGGAATATGAAAAAAGCTTTACTTGCTACTCCCTGATCTAAAAATAAACTCCCAGCCTTTTACTAATCTTACTGAACCCAAGACATTTCATAGGTTTTTTGTAAGAAATCATTATACAATAGGAATAGCAAGTGATGCGCACTGATTGCTCCATGACGTTTGATGTGTGTTGTGTGTGTTGTGGGTTTATCGTTTTCTGGAGCCTACCTGACACCTTGCATCTTCAGGACGTGCGCTGGGAAATTCCCGGCGATCACGTTTCAAATCAGAGCAGACGGCACCCTTTGGGAACCGGAGTTGTCACTCAACATTGAGGCATTGCTCCCAGCTAGCTATATCTAATGTTTGGCACCTCCAACAACACAAAATATAACGGGTGCTCACAACACAGCACTAGGGCCACTACCATGCAACACTTTAATGATTTACGGCTCAAAGACCGGTTAAGGGTCAGTTGAAACAGGTTGTCCTTTGTTACGCCAATAAGTGTAATAAAACAAAGATATATTAGCATGCTTTTTCTGCAGACACAGTCAAAGTTGATTTTGCTGCAATAACCCTTGATGCGTGTCGTTCCACCGAACAGCGCTATAACCGCCCCCCCACCCTCGCTTGAAACTCAGGTCAATTTTATCTGCGGTTATCATTTGGCACATTGGTGGAGTTGAAACAGACTTTACTGTTACATGCTTAGGCCTCTATGGATGCCTCTGACTGGAGGCGTTGTTGCGACCAGAAACGCTTTTTAATGATGTGTTTCAACACACGGTTTCAAAGCCATGCGTGACGGACAATAGCCTGAGCAAGTGGAGGCGGGAAGGAAGAGTAACAACAACATTATTCCACGCATAGAAATATGTGAAGCCTGTATAGAAGTGTGGCAAATCACATCCTCCCAAACACAAATACTACTATTATTGTCCTTTTACTGGTTGGTGGGCAGGTCTTTGTGGTATCATTAGACTCCCCGAATGTGTTCATTTCCTTTAATAGAGCCATATGAGGTTGCTCCCAGGGATTTCCCTTACATGGGATTGCGGCATCGAGGCTCTCTTCAGGATAGAAGACACCGTCTCTCATCACCCTTGGAAGTTATAAACAGGCCACACCTCCATTCGCAACAGATTAACAGACGTGTACGTCCACACGTTGCACACACGCAAAAGCACATGACAGCACGTGCACAATCCACACCGTGCAGCACCGCAGGGTACTTACAGACACTCACACACAACTATTATCTATTCGAGAAAAACAACAACAGAAGAACAAAACGGTTATCCAACACAAGTTTGTTGAAATGAAAAGGTGCTGGATCATCGATGCTGTGCTCCGTCTGTATTTCTGTCTGCGACTGTATTCTGCTGCTCTAATCCAGGCCCCGGCCTGCAAGGCGCCCTTGCACATTACGCTGGCGCCTGCTGGGCCAACGCCAACCGGTTTCCGTGAAATGCATCGGCAGGTCTTCTCACCTTCCCTCCTCTTCGCTCCCCGTCTCCTCTCTTTTCATCCACCACCTATTCTCACTGTGGGAGTCGGTCTAAGGCCAGAGGGCTGTAGGCTACTGCATGAGCGCTATGAACTGCATGAGTGTTATGACTGCATGAGCGCTATTGACTGCATGAAGTGCTATGACTGCATGAGCGCTATGACTGCATGAGTGTTATGACTGCATGAGCGTTATGACTGCATGAGTGTTATGACTGCATGAGTGCTATGGACTGCAATGAGCGTTATGACTGCCAGTGAGCGCTTATGACTGCATGAGTGTTTATGACTGCATGAGGTTATATGACTGCATGAATATATGACTGACATGAGCGTTATGACTGCAATGAGCGCTATGACTACATGAGTGTTATGACTGCATGAGCACTATGACTGCATGAGTGTTATGACTGCAGTTGTCAGTGCAGGAGGGTAGGGTGTGTACGTTTATCGCAAAAATATTCATATCACACTTTCTTTCTTCAGGCAGTCACAATCCAATCTCAATATTTTTAGGTTTTACAAGTTTACTAAACGGTACAACCAAACTCAATTCCTGATTTTTTCAAATATGCCCTATACTGCATGTAACTGACCAGCTGGATGACACACATATAGGGCCCTTAAACACTTAGAACTGAAATGAGGTCAGATATGAGGAGGGAGAGCGTCTAAGCTCAATTTGTCTATTCATAGAGAATACAAGAGAGATGGAATTACACCAACACTTAACGTTATTCTTCACTGGTGTTTTGGTGTGGATATGGGGTGTGGCTGCTCCCTAATAGCCAACCAAGTCACTTGGTCCAGTTGTTCCCAACCTTTGGGTCGCGGTCCCCTGATGTGTATATAGGGTCGCAGGACATTCATTTTATCGGAAAGTTTTATTTATTATTTTAAACTACACATAGAGTCCCTGTATAAACTGACTGCCTAGTATTTATGCCACAGGCAAGCTAGTACTACTACTTCTTTCTGTAGAAGGGTGATGTGATTACATTCAAAGGGACACCAATATAAAGGCAGATGTTTTATTTGGGTAAAAACTATTTAAGTTGAAGCAGCATGAAGTTGTGCCGGCCAAGAAAAGGAATGGGAACCACTGCCATTATCGATCAGGGAAGTTCGAAACTAAGTTAGGATTAAATGTAAAAATTAAATCAAATACGGCAAGAGTCATGCACTAGCAACGACACTTGCACATTGTGGTCTTAACATTGGTTTTTATATGAGCCGAAAGAGATCCGTTACATCCACATGCGCCAGCGACCACTGCAAGCTTTCACTCGTTAAGAGCCGCTCAGGCGAATTTTAGCATCTAGTTATTTTGACAACCATACGTTCTATTACAGATACTGTTCTAAAATGAATTATCCCCCCCCCCCCCAAAAAAAAAATTGCTGGCGTTACAAATACGTTTTGTGTTGTCATATATAATGGTAAGTAGAATAAAAATCAATCAATGTTTAATTGGTTAATAATCTACTCATGTGTAATGGCTATTCAGGGTTCTTACACATCAATTCATTCCACATTGTTTGGCATGCGGTTATAAGAGAAGACATTTTTAAAAAAAGTCCCTATTACGTTTTCGGAAAGCAGAAACAAAAAACGTAACAGTTTTACAGTTCCTAATTATTAAGGTATGATTGTAGTTAAGTTTGAGTGGCAACTAGTGGTGAGGTTGCAGATTGAAACTAAACTGACCCCCCCACCACCCTACCCTCCCTAACGCCCTCTTTCCAACGTCTAGGGGCCTTAACGCGGCTCTGTATTGTTTATTGCGCTACTAGGTTACTTTCCAAAATTATGAAGTCCTCTACGACAGCGTTGTGAGAGCAGGTTGTCCAGTGATGAGCTTTTGATCGATTTATAGATTTGTATTTGAAAAAAGGGACACATTAACTTGAATCGCACCAAGGACCTATTTTTTTTATGGCTTTATAGCTTGCCAATAAATCAGTTTAACCAATCGCACTTTGGTTCCATGTAATTGTGAACGTTAGTTGGAAGGTGGGTATATATTTCAGATATAATTGGGTGCTTCCTAGGAAGTAGTAACCAATCATTTGAGATACCTCCTCTAGTACCCTTCCATTCAAGGTACAAAGTGTAGTCATCCAGGTTTATGTTGAACAGCCCAAATTGTATTCTGTATCTAGAAATGAAGAAAGTACTTTTCAATAAATTACTCTTTCTTAAGTAGTTATTGTTCTGGCTTCAGCGGCTGCCTTTTATAAAGGGTTCATTACATTTTCCTAAGTTTACATCTGGGGCCGTGGTACATCTTTTTAAATACTGGGTACCATTCTTGCAGTTGTTTACTTGTGTAATTTCCTCATGTAATCCATGAAATTGAAACCACACTTGCACCATACATGTTCTGCAACGTGAACCAAAAGACTCACTAATAAGTTGAAACTGTCCTGTAAAAGGAAGCCTCTGTTTGACTTCATGGTATTACCAGGCTCTCACCATTTCCCTTGGAAAAGATAGTCCATTGTCACATGCAATTAAATTAACTTGTAGTCCAGTAATTGTTCCACACCAAAACTAAGTAAAAACACTTTAGGTAAAGTAGGATGAACTGTCCAGAAAAATGAAGCCTTGTTTGTTTCCATGGTATTACCATGATCTTACCCTATACCTCTAACTGGTTATTCCTTTTCCAGCAATAAATACAAATTTTAGCATATATGTTCTGCAATGTTAACTATTGGAGAAAAAGTAGTGCATTAGAAAAAGTACCATCTAAATTTCTAGATTGTACATACAGTAATTCAACTTGGGCCGTTACCAACATTAGCCTTGGATAACTGCCATTGTTACTTTCACTGATGGGTAATAGAGGAGTTAGAATTAGTTGCCAACTTCATTAAGGGAACAAAAAGTACAGAATTATATCAGATTTTTACAAACCAAACCAACTTTAAACGTCATAACTAGAACTACAACGACTTAGTGGAGTTTAATGTGTTTCATGTGTTTAATCCTGAGAATGGTAGAACAAGGAAGAAGAAAAGGAGGACTGAAGGAGTGCAGCTCAAGCCCTGGCCTGGTCGGTCACAGCAGCAGCCAAGTAACACAACACTGAGGGTTAAATCACCTGCTGTCTTGCTTGTTTTTGGAAAGCATGTTAAACTAGTCGTTGATGAAAAGTTAGGAACAGTATTAAATATCTATTTGGTGGGGTTTTGAAACACTAACAGGATAGTTACATGTAGAACGTTTGAAGAAGGAGTACCCCTCTCTTCTCTGCCTCACTTTCTCAAACAAAAAAAGTAGAACTGCGAGAGAGAGCGAGATAGAGAGAAGAGAGATAGAGAGATAGAGAGATAGAGAGAAGAGAGAGAGGAGAGAGAGAGAGAGAGAGAGAGAGAGAGAGCTAGAGCTAGAGAGAGAGAGCGAGATAGAGAGAGAGCGAGATAGAGCGAGAGCGAGAGAGAGCGAGAGAGAGCGAGAGAGAGCGAGAGCGAGAGATCTGCTCCGCGTGGCACCCCCCCCCCCCACCACCAGAACACCGGTCAAATGGGTGGGAAACACGGGACGGATTGCTTTAAGCCACTTACTAGAGTGGTATAAATATAGTGTTAGCGCGCATGGTGTGTGGTATTTCGCTTTGATCAACTCTGTGGACACTGCCTCCACTTTGTCCTTTGTCTCATACACGGCACATGATGGTAGGGGCTGCCGTTAAGGTAATCCTCTTAAACGCTAACTATATAGCGGAGGACTTGACTCACATTGACCACAGACTCCTTGAACTTGATATGGAGCCGGTAGTTGGACATGGCGATGATGGCGTCCTCCGCTCTCCCCACATACTCCGTGAACTCACCATGCAGCTGGGAGAAGGGAACCTGGCATGGAAGCATGAAGAGAACCGCACACATGGGCTCAGAACCGTAGCATCCGCTTTTACATAAAAGTGGTGAAATGTATGCTATTCAACAACAAAACATCATTCAAACATTAACTTTAACTGTAGTTGCCCAGGCATGAGGGCTTTTTATTTTAGAGGCATTCTTGAGCTTGCGACTGCATACTTTCTCAAATTGAAAGCATCCAATGCAAAAGATTTGAGTCCAATGCTAAATATGGTTCATCTCTTTGTAAATGCAAATACATCCGTTTGATCACACACAATTTTAAGGGGTCATCCTTTCGTGGCTCAAAATAATCTTTCTAATCCTCATATCTTATTCTCTTGCGAACCGAAAAAAAAAAAAGACATCCGACCCCGTCTACAGACTATTTAACTTGCTATCCATGTGCGGGACACAACCCCCCCCCCCCCCCAAATGCTTATTTAGAAACAGCTGTACAGATGTTCCGGCTCACCTGCATGTTCTCCTCCTCCAGGACAGGGGACTTCTTGGGGAAGAACTGGTTGGCCTGGACGCACTCCAGGGTCTGCTGCCCCTCCTCCTCCTGTAGCAGGGTGCAGGGGGAAACAGAACCAATACAATGCGCAATTCAACCATTCCCCTCAATGCTCCGATTAGCCCCAGGAACGAATGACTAGAAGGACGTGTTGTTTGTTTGACGCATATATCTCTTGCAATAAACCCTCAACTTAACACACTTGGGCGCTTCAACAGGTTTCAATTGACCAATAACAAATTCAGGGGTAGCTATCCTCTGACAAGACACCCGAAACCCTTACTTAGGGTTCAGAAGTGACGAGTGTTTAACAAGCAATGAAAACCAGTTATTTATCAGTTTTCAAAACATCTCGAAAGACCTTCCACGAATGTTGTGTGATTATAGAGACACATCAAAAGGCTTGCGCCTCAACCTCTTATTTTAGAGCGCCAGCTATCTAGTAGGAGTGCCACCATGGAAAACAAAATCCTTTGGGGAAGTCTAGAATATTGAATAAATACTATTATTACAACCTGTCTTTGGTCGATTCTCACACTGGACGGAGGGTGTCAAAGTGCTACCAATGTAGTGGAAAAGTGTTCATGCAACCGAATACAAAACTAACGTAGAATACAGGACTCTTAAACCACTTTTTTCAACATTCCTCCTGGAACCATCCGGAAAACCAATCTAAGCCATCCCAAAAAGGAAAGCTGTTGTAAAGTCAAGGTTTCAAGAAAGCCTTGTTTTGCGTGACATTGTGAGGAATCTGTTTACATACAAGTACTGTGGCTGAGATTGTTTTGTCACGTAACGCTTCAGTGATGGCCTTTAGAGTAAGCGTTATTTGGGAGATTTGCTCTTGCTCATCTTCACATGGCAGTTTGTTTCACGTAAAGCAGAAGGAATCACAGAGGAGCCGGCAATGCTTTCTGTTGTCTGCCGCTTTCTACTGTGCACTGCAGAGCTCATGTCACAAGGCTAGTCTTCCATTTGTATTTCACCAACGTTAAAACAATCAAAACTTTTCAGAAATTGGAATTGTAATCCTTCTCAAAACTGTTTTTCCGCCTAAAGGCCGACCAGACGTCCTAAAGCTTGAGCCCTTGGTTCTTCTTATATTTTGGGCCAGCCCAGCGCAGTTTATAAGTTATATGGTTATCTGATCAAATTTTAAACAATCTAATTCTAATGGTGTGTCCGTTTATTAAATCGCCATCCTACCCATAGTGCATAACACACATTAATGTGCCAGCCCCACAGGCACAAGACCCAAAAATCCAATAGATATAACCATAGAATAAACAATAGAAATCACACCCTAAACCAAAAATACAGATCCCCTTTTACTTAAGCAGAGACCAGGTTAGATGTGCGGTGCAAATTGAAGTACACTGGTATCCACAACACTGGGACACACCTACTTGCAGAGTGCAGTAAAACCCACACGCACTTCACTGGTTGAAAATTGGACATGGCTGTGAAGGCTGTAATTGCCTGCTGGATACTAGAGAGGACTGATTAGCTACCAAAAAGAAGATAAAAAAAAAAAGGCAGGGTTTCCATTCTGTATACAAAAACAAAGCAGACAGCCTACCTAGAGAAGCAGAGTGCTTCCCTAAGACGCCCTGTAATGCAGTGAGAGGAGCTTTACCATGGTCCCCTGGAAGGAGTGGGGTCTTCAGACACAGAAGCTCTTCCCTTGGACTGAAACCCAGGCTGAGGGAGAGAAGGAGAAAAATAAAATAAAATATACTTCACATCTACCTAATAAATTCAAGTGTAATATAAAATGTACCTCTGTCTTGTTTTATTTAAATATGTTGATTGACGACCTGTCAATCAATGTCTACTTAATATTCAATGAGAGTACTCCTTGGCAAACATTGTATTCTGGGGAAAATTAAAAACTATTGGCAGAGATGTTGGCCTAACCAACCTATTTTCCATCCCCCGCCACAAAGCCAGAGAGCGCTGTACAGAATCAGAGACCATTCAGTATAGAGCCGTCATGGGCAGCGTCCACATAATCTGACACCTTGTTACATAACCAGCAGTGCTCTGAAAGCAGGCGCACTCAGCGCTGCCTTTTTGAAAAAAAAGAAAACAGCGATCCCCACAAGCTTTGCTGCCTTTTTGCAATCAAGATCTACTCTCCAATAGCAAATTATTTAGTTTTTGAAAACGAAGAGAGGCAGTAAAATCCAACGAGTCAGCGATTGTGGATTTTCCGGTCTGGATGACCCACATTTCCCTCTCAAGATATTGTTGGGAAGCCACATCCATGGCAAGATTATCTCTGATAGTTATGTCTGTGCTTAGGTTTGTTAAAAGTATAATCGATACTTTGTTGACACGGGCAGATCTTTGGGGTCATGGCATAACCCTTATTTGCTCAAGTGTTTAACCACTTATGTTGTTCCCATTTCCTGTTTGCGTGATCTATGACATCCAAATAATGGTCTATTTGAGTTTCTTCATTATTAATCCATACGTCTGATTTACTCAGACCCTTATCGACTGCTAGCCTGGGTATACCCATGTTGCCTTGCACGCGATTTCATTTCACGCTGCTTGGCAGCCTGGATTCCATGGATCAGATTTTCGCCTGAGATAGGGAACCAATCACAGAACGGGGAGGGACGGCAAGACGATGACGACGTCTATGCGACACACCGAAGCTTGTAGTTTACGGATCCAAAATGGCAGCAGACGCGTTACCTTTCGATGCAGCCTTAGATAGTGTTCTAAGTAGTTTAGAAAGCACGTTTATTTTGAAAAAATAGCAGCTTTCGGCGTTAAACTCTTTCATTACCAAGAAGGATGTCTTTGCCCTGCAACCAACAGGCTTTGCTTGGCTATGAGCTACGTATGATAGACATTCGTAGCACCAAATAAACGGCTCCGGGCAATCGCTAACCACACCTCAAATACGAGAAAATGATTGTGTGGTTCCCAGACCTCATCTCAATGTAGATTGAGATGAGGTCTGGCGTTAGCCAGGCTAATCGACTACTTGGACTAAATCTGGAGACTGGCAGATACCAGGCCTGAGAAATGCAAGGGAAGTAAAGGCTGGTGGAGACTTTCACAAACCAACATGAGGGCCAAACATCGAATGCCTCTTGGATACCATTGACTGGGCTAATGTGTGCTTCTTGTGCACCATATGAAATTCTGAACTGCCCCAATCAATTGTTCATTTAAAAAACATAGCCGTAAAATTGACACAGAGCTGAGCGCAAGTTTCAGTAGAGTATTTATTTCATCACTTGGAACTTACCACAAGCAGTAAGCAACAGACGACGATGTCTCGCAGTCCTGTCCTCAAGGGTTTAGTGGTTGGGCATGGAAATCTGTTAAGAGAGGCAGCAAACGTGCATGTGATTTAAGACTAAATGTTTTCTTTATAACTCTTGGTATTCGGTAAAGTGACAGTGTACCCCATCCACTGCAGCCTCTAACCCTACAATAGCCCTTATTATTCAGAGGCAAATATAGATGTTCTGGTGGTAAGGGCAGCCTTTAAATGAGCCGAGAATAGGACACACACCTTCCACACGTTTGGGGGGAACGACATGGAGTCAGTTGGGTCCATTTGGAGTTTATGTAATCCTGACAGCAAGTAAAGTTTAATCAGTCGTCACATAGGATTGCTTATTAGTTTTCCATCTTCAGATAAGGATAGAAAACTGGGCATGTGCAGACTTTTTCCAATTAGAGAAAACAGCAACAGTTGACAAAACTGAAATCTGATCTCGATAGGTCAGAATGACATAACCCACACGCCTTCCAAGTGCATTTTTATATAAAATACAAGGGTTTGCTGAACATGAGCAGCTTGAATATCGAAATGTGCCTATTCAAGCCAGACCCGTCGGTCTACTTAGTAAGCAAATTAATTACTACTCTTGCCTATGCAACCAAAGTATCAGGAACTACACTCAAGTCTGTCTCAAGCCGATAAAGCATATCTTCAGCACACACTCGCAGACTATGTTTTTCGCCTCGCAAGCGGGACATGGAAGCCGTGGCTGCGACCAGAGCGGGTCAGACTGGTTCCATGTTAAGAGGTGCACAGAGCAGGCTAAGGCCATTAGAGCCTTAACGTGACTCCTATCCCGCGACAGGCCACTGTGTATTACAACATGAAGCATTATTCAGCAGATTATTGCATACAGAAACCTTAACTAAAATACAAAACAATAAGTGATCAAGTGAAGTGATGATAAATAAAAAGGCCAAAGGAAGGACAACGTAAACGGATCGAATATTTCTAAACATCGGAATATAAATGTATGCAGTAGCGTGCATTGTTATCAATAAATATAATTTTTAAACATGTTTACGTTGTCACGTTTATTCAAAACAATGTACTGGGACGTGCTAATGTTGAACCAGCTAACAGTTCGGGGAACAGCTAGGATAGACACCACTAACGTGATCAGTAGATAATGCCATGACACACATTTGTTATCTTTGTTAGTTTACTCTGTGAGGGAACGAAAGAGCCCGCACTGACGCGGGTGTTGCTTTTAGTCGCTGTGGACAAACTTCACGTTGACCGGTTAAGTTAGCTACGATAACCCCGGGCTACCCCAACGTCTAGCATCCACCACTGACTAACCAGACTATGTATGGTCTAATGGACAGTTAGCTCTGTTTTACTGCAAACACATAACAGTTGTGTCTGTTAGCTGCAGCCGCTACCGCGGCTCACCGGAGAGGTTCTGTTGTTGGTTGTGAAGTGGAGGCGGACCCGACGCGGAGGCCTCTGCTGAGCATAACAGCCACCGCGCAGACTCACAGCGGACGGGCGGGACGGAAGCCTTAAAGCCACGGTTCAGTTCGAAGATCGTGCCAGCCAATCAACAATGAAAAACACGGATCAAATAAAATTAGTCTATCCGAGCCGAAGCCAGTTTCACTGCGCCCAGGTCAGGAGCTGCCGATCAGAGTTCTTCGTCGTCGCCATCGCCGCGAATAGTCCCAGCCCGACGCGATCCGTGCGAAAGTGACGTCATTACGTCGGCGGTCGGCTCCTGACAGAGGGGAGGGGCGGAGGGGAGGAGTTTATCAGCAGACCACCGCAGCCAAATCATGTAACACATTGAATGAAGACGGTAACGGTGTGCTCGATTTCCCATTTCTCTCTGTCTGACAATATCTGAAAACGTGACACGTAACACGTGTTTAAGATAAAGACCCATGATGAAGTAGAAAACAAATAAAATGGTCATATATTGCCGGCTTGATAATGTTGTATACCCAAACCTATGAATCAATCACTGCTTTCATCACCAAATAGAAATATCTATATTTACCTTTAACAACACTAACTTCAGTTTATAAATATTTTGTTGCTAATAGTGGAATAAGACGCCAGTATCCAGGAAGCCTCGAATATCAACTTTTTAGTATGTGGGATCCATGAATGTGGCTACAACAATCTACACGGTTATATAATCTGATCAAGGCTAATAAACTAACTTTGAATATTGACCTACTGAAGCGAGGATTTTGAAATTAATCCTCTTAGATCATATTTATATACACACTGTATCAACTTTCACTGACTAAGAGAAACAGTACACTGCCTGTAAGCAACAATAGGCCTACATATGAAAGCAAAATCTTCTTTGCTTTTTAACAAAACATGGATTGGATGGCAGTCTGTTTTCTTAACTTATATGGTTGTAAATTACACCAATAAAAATATAAAATCAACATTATGCAGTGATTGTTTTAGCAAGACCATTTAGTTGCTCAGAGACCACCGATTTTGCTGGAAAGAGGAAAATTAGATCTTAGTACATAAATAACCCGGGCTGACCCCCATGTCTAGTATCCACCTAATGCTTTCCCTGAGCTGTGGTCTGATAACTGCTGTCTGGAGCAGGATTTCAGTCAGGTATAAATAACAGGTCAACTACCATACCCCAGACTAGAATAGAACGAGAATAGTCCCATGGTCCCAAAGGAACTATAATTCATGTTGCATATTTCAATATTGGAGCAGTAAACACTCGTGTAAAACTTCACACATTACCTCCAAAATGGATACGTGATTTCCAATGCAGATTACGGGACCTCCTCAAACATTTCTCACCCACTCAAATTATAGTAAACTGATTTCCAGCAATTGGCTAACAATGTTCATTTAACGCCAATGCTATACCAGGTATTGGGAAGCAGTAGTGTCCTTCAGCAGCATTACGTATTGCGCCATAACCACACAATCCTTTGACTAAACTGCAGACCCGTGACATAAAATAAAGGTTTGACCCAGAGCATCCTGCTCTATCCTTGAGCAAGATGCCTTACACCCTGCTCCTTAATGACCTATATCTGAATTCACTCACATAGCCATATTGTTAAGAGTCTAAATATGTGATAATCCTCATAGACGTTGGTTGAATTCTGCATGTTAATAATAAGACAACACAGCCGGGTCTTCAACAGGATCTTTATGTATTGATGATGGCTTGATACACATGTAAATTTAACTTCAAGACGCTTGGCATACTTTTGTCGATTCTTTAACATGTAATAATATACCTTGTAACGTATGGTATTAGTAAAGTGATTGAGCCGAAGACACCTGTTTCTCAGTTACATCTCACAGTTGGAACTCCAAGTAATTTTCACTTATTGACAAATCCTCACTCGAGTTTTAATATCTATCTGCATCAAATGACAACCCTACATGCAGTCACTGAATTATACTGACGCATCACTGTCTACCGACTGACGTCATTCAAAGAACGCAAAGATCTATTGTTTTAGGCCTCCTGATATAAAGCTTTGCTTGTTTTCTACTGGTAGAAAGCCACTCCAATCAAAATTGGACTGAAGGTAGTCCTCTCGAGACGACTTAATGAAGCCGTGATATGCACAGGATTTTTCGATTTTTAATGTTTCATTTTAAGTATTGACAATCATTGGGCTTCTTGCAGTCCTAATTACAGAACTCTCCTCGTTGGTACTGGGCCTCGCTGTGGACGCTCTGGGGAGCTGGGTGTATGTGCTTTATGTGTGACTAGTCTGAGGTCACACCAAAGAAAAGCAGTTAAGTGGTGATTAAGTGCTCTACAACAATTATAACACAGCCCGTTGTGTTCCTGTAGTGTAATAAGAATGAATGCATGCAAATGGAAATAATGCAGGAAGTTATTAAGAGAGTAATGTCTGAGAAGTATGTTCACTTTCTGCATGTGTCGGTGTGACCATCCAGACAATAAGTCCCCATAAAGGCATGTATTTCTGACCTTACAGTATATAATGCACCTAAACAGAGGCTATAGAAAATAGCAAGAAAGTCGTATGCGGCTACATGAAGGTTCCTATAATTTGCGAGAGAAAACGTGTCAAAAGTGGAGATTGCAGTGTCATCAGTACAACCCACATCATGACGACGTCTGCTACAGCTCTGCCATTGGAGCAGCGTCCTGGTCATCGCATACCTTTACTGATGTCATCGATTCCACGGAGTCCTTATATATACAACAACCAACCATCTTTACACAGGGTACTTTGTGTTATTACCATATCTCTCACTGCTGGACTCTTTTAATGGCAACTGTTGAGTAAGAGCTCAAATTGCAAGACTACCCTGAGAGAAGGTCTAAACGTGGGCAAGCTTGCCAGACCAGAACTGGCTCACACAGGTTTGGTTCATTACTCTGTATACTCTTAGTTCAATATAATCCACATCCGTTTTTGTTTTTTTAACTGTTCAAGAAGCGTCATGATATTGTTTCTGTTATTGTGTAATATATATCTCTAATATACAAATCAAAGTTCTCTGAACTATTTAAGACTTGCAAGTGTTTACTACCAACTTCAACGATAACAGTAAAGGCAAGACTTGTGGACATAATTAAGCATAATTTCAATATTTTTGAAAATGTCTTGAGTTTTTCCGCAATAATGAAACCTAAGTGCCGTTAATAGTCATACAAGATGTATTGGATATTTATTACTTGTCTGAGTATAAAAAGTGGCAAAATACATAAAGTAGCTTGCAGCATGGAGACGTTTTACACAGTAGAGGAGAGGCGGGGGGCGGGGGTAAATCTTATTTAACCCTCAACAAAACATCTTATTGTAGGCAACATTTACCAAGTCTGAGACAGAGCCTCTAAAAATGCAGGACCCTGCTGCTGACGTTCCTTTCGTTCTTTTGTTGTTTACAGCACGTAGGTGAAACAATTGGATATTGAGTATTTTGAATGATTGCGATTG
>OLKM01005179.1:0-18118 GCA_900291075.1 Melanogrammus aeglefinus | reverse complement strand
TAATATTTTAATCAGCCTCCATTTCCGTCTCATGCTGTAAGATAAACCACTCCACCTATCCGCACCTGCTGGGGGGGGGAGAGAGAATAACCACACACGCAACACACGCACGCACGCACGCACACACGCACACTTTAAAGACAGAGAGAAGAGAGGAAAAGAGGGGGAGGGAGAGAGGTATCACGTGGAAAGAAAAAGGTGAGAGAGTGAGAGAACATGAGAGAAGAGAGAGATGATGCAGTAGAGCAGAGTGAGAGTAGAGAGATGTAAGAGAGAGAGGAAGAGAGAAGGAGGGGGAGAGAGAGAGAGAGAGAGAGAGAGAGAGAGAGAGAGAGAGAGAGAGAGAGAGAGAGAGAGAGAGTGCATTTCCTCACCCTAGGCCATGCCTTCAGTACCACCTGGAGAGTATGAGTTAATCCATGCCTCTTTTCTCTCCGACATTTCAATCCTCTATTGGAATCAATTTAAAGGCACATCCTCTCATGATTTAAATTTGACTATACAATTGGTTTCATGATAAGTTGATATCGTCGTGTCAAGACGATGCATCCCAATTCAAAGACAATAAGCGATACTACTCAAGTGCTCAGCCATAAACTGACCCCTAAGACCACGTCCCCAGCCCATCAGTGGAACATCACCTCCATCAAAGGTTTGTTCCTCATGGGTTGTGATGATCACAGAACACCACAGCTGTATGGAATATGACCATGTACACCATCGATATAGTTATTGTTGTATAGTTAGTTATCGACATATTCATCGTTATAGAAAACGGTCCTGGCTTCTGACAACTTCTATCTGTTTAGTGCAGTGATATTTTAGTGCAATACGTTATGTTGCCATATAATGCCAAGCTTGCACTGCCACCTAGTGGCGGAATAGGTCCACGTGTAGAATATAGACTGCTAGTCTTAAATCACAAATCATGTCATAAATAATCTGTTCAGCCCTCTGAAACTGTACCTGTGATTAAGACAAATACAAATTCATTGAATTGTTAGTCCCTAAAAAATGTAATATCAAATCTTATAAATAATGGCTAGTTTAGTCTCTTATTTGTCATAACCTTCGCTGGCTTTTCATTGTTTTTTGTCTGCCTATTGTTAGTAACCGGTAAAGGGACACTATTTGACCGCCATGTGAGTGTGATTAGCCATCACAAGGAATTGCAAAGTCTGCCCTGGCCTGTGACATCACAAGTGGGAGTGTCCACCCAGATGTAGGCTGGCCAGAGCTGTCTAGCAGCCTGCCAAGTGGACTGTGCCAATTGGTAGGCGTATCTATCCATCAAACATTCAAGTGGACACTCCCACTTGTGATGTCACTATGTCATAGGGCAGGGCAGATTTGGCAGTGGCTTGTAATGGCTAATCACATACACCTGCTGGGTAAATAGGGGCCCTTTAATTCATAGTGTTTTGCATATACTAGTCTGAGGAAAGAGTACCTTTCAACTATGACGTTGGAGTTATGAGGAGTAAAGCAAATAAAGGGTTTAGACATAAACATTTCTTCAACTCTATTGCAGTACAAATGGAAAAATAAAGACAACCATTCGTAGAAACAAGAGCATAATGTTTTATTACACATTTTTCCATACAGAACACACAATTTTATGTCCAGATCACATACACTCAGGGCACAGAACCGACAGTTCTTTTGAAGTCATCGTAGCATGTTAGCTGTAACTTCACCCAACCACATTCAGCAGATACATCGCTAAGACATGATACACGCATGTACAACACATTTGTCACTATTTACAAACAACAAAAGTAGTGTTTCATTGTGCGTTCAAGAGGTACACAAAAGAGGGGTAGAGTAGGGTTGTGTAATGGAGTTGCTTTGGCTTCCCTTCGTACAGTACCTATCTCTCGGCTACCGTTAACACTAGCTTGCGGCTACCGTTAACGCTAGCTGTCAGTTACCCGTCATTTTACAGCCAACACGTGCGGTAAAGAAATTTCGAGTATTATTGATAAAAATCTGAGGCCAAAACTTGGCTGATAAAAAGAAAGAGTAAAGAGTGATATCTATTTTAGCTTTTATTTAAAGAGTAAATGATTTGTGGTGGACAGTTGGAAATAGGGTTTAGAGATAAGCCATGTTGCTCTGAGACCGAAACCACTTCACATGAAGGACAATCTCTGAGGAATACAAGACAAAAGTCTGCACCGAAAACACAAAATCACACTCGTGTGGGGAAGTCAAGTTATTGGCTTGCATTAACTGTTACTGTTGGTATGCAATTATTCTTCGATAAGAGATTCATGGGAATAAAAACTAAAACAATCAATTAAGTCTTACATACGACTATAGAATGATGAAAGTTCTTGCCCAACCCAAACAGCATCATCAATTATATTTGGATACTAAAAATTACTATGTTTAACCTTAAAAACAAGAAAATACAATTTAACAGAGCTTTTAGTGTAGCTACACTGCCGCCAAGATGAACAATGTCAATATAAATGTGTATTTAGACAGAACAAATGGTTTGTGTTCATGCTGTAAACAGGATTGAGATTCTTACATTTCTAATCGTGATTGACAGTTGTGAGAGGACCACACACACAGCAAGATTTGTAAATTAACTGTCCTCTTCCGCTGAAGACCCGCCCCATTATGGGCGATTACCATAATGGAAAAGTACAGCCTGTTGGTCTGAGACGTTACAAACAATTTATCAAATAAATAGGTTAGAATTTAATCATGGCCAGTTTATGATGACAGGTAGGGTTGCAACCAACGATTATTTTCACTGTTTTAATCAGACACGATTCTTTTCGTTTGAATAATTTAGTCGATAAAATCGAATACATTAAAAACAAATGCACCAAATTACCAATTCAAAATTGTGATGACAAGCAGCAAAGAAACAACTATTCCTTTTATAATTATCCGTGATCCCAATATTTGAATTGAACTGCAACATTAAGCAGCCAATGTTATTTGTACTTTTGTACTACAAATTAGATTTGATGAATCTTCCGTCTACGACTAATTGTTGGATTGACTTTGTTGCAGCCCTAGTCCCCGGTTTCATCCACCAACGGTTTAACCTATTTCAAGTTGCACGACATGAACAACGCATGATCAAACTGAAATTCAGTGCCAAAAACAGACCTTTAATTAGTGTAATATACATGGTGACGTCACTACGCTGAAGAATCTGATGCCGGATTTTAAACCGTTGCGTAACAAAACCATGATGACGCTATAGAGGAAAATAAAAAGGGACACAGAGAGGACTGGAAGGATAGGGGAATGGAGCGATGGACGATATAAAAGTATTTTCTTTTAAAAAAAAAAAGGCATTTACATTTGAGCCCGCAATATAGAAGCACATCCGTTCTGTAAAAACACATCGCACCCAGAACACATTTTAATTTGTCTAAACATGCTAGATAATAATGACAAAGGGTGGAATGGTTTATGAACGGAACAGGAATGGTTAGTGAACCTATACAGGAGATCAGCGAGAGGTTAGAGTGCTGTGTTGACCCGGGGACTCGTTCTAAGAGACTTAAAACAGCCTTAGCTCCCCCGTACCCCAAGCAGAACCATCATGTTGACCTGAACCCCGTAGTGTCCCTACCGTCAGGCCCCACACCCACCTAGATCTATGCACCGCGTCCCCAAACAGCTCGCACCATTCCCCCCCGGGAGTTACATCGTGTCTACGTACAGCACAAACACAAACGAGTACATCGCCTCAGGATGGGCCGAGACACACAGCCTGTAAAAACAACTATTTTCCTAGCATTCCAAGAGGAACGCCTAATCCATGCATTCTTCTTTCATTTAGAGGATGCCACGATACGCTCAGAGGGAGGAGAGGTATAGAGACACGTGTAGTGTGAAAAAACAAGGTCTGAACCACTTAAAAAAATCTCTTCTCAATCCTTTGTATTTGTGTGCGTGTGTGTTTGTTGTCCCTGTGTGTGTGTGTGTGTGTGTGTGTGTGTGTGTGTGTGTGTGTGTGTGTGTGTGTGTGTGTGTGTGTGTGTGTGTGTGTGTGTGTGTGTGTGTGTGTGTGTGTGTGTGTGTGTGTTGCCCCCCCTCTCAGTTAGTGTCGTTGACGATCACGATGACCATATGGTCCTCCTCCAGATTACCCACAGTCCTCTTGGCCTCCTGCAGGTACTGCTGGGAGAAGTGGCCGGGCGGGAAGGCGTACAGCATGGCGCCCGCCGCCCCCTCCCGGCCGGCCGGCAGGCTGATCACGCCCGCCGCCTCCTTGTTCCTCAGGTACGTCACCAGGTGGCGCAGCAGGCGCACCTGCAGCCCCGGCTCGGGGGGCGGCGCCTGGCGGTCCACGGGCCCCTGGAGGGCCACAGGATGGCGTAGCCGTCGGGGCGGCCCTGCTTGATGCGGCGCGCCACCTCGTCCAGCCGCGTCTGGTCCATGCGCAGCCGCTGGGCGATCTTCAGCTGGCAGGGCTGCGATTGGCCCTTCATGATGCCGCTGAAGAAGGAGGCCCCGCCCTCCAGCAGGTACAGGTGCGTGGGGAAGCTGCTGTTCTTCAGGGCGAACAGGCCCGGCCAGGCCTTGGGGAGGCTGGCCGCCGCGAACTCCGTCAGCGAGGCGGGGGCCGCGGTTCCGGCGCGGGGGTCCCGGGTGGGGGGAGGGGAGGCGGGCCGTGGGCTCGCTGGTCCTGTGGTGATGGTTGTTGGGGTCTCTCCGGCACACGCCGCGCTTGCCGTGGTGGCGGGGGAGGCGGGGGGGCGGGGTCGGCTGCGCGCTGGCGGGCGGCGGCCTGGGCGGGGCCCGCCAACGTCGGGGGAGTGGTCCTGGGACTCGGTGGTGGAGTCGGGGGCCCGGACGCGGGCGCGGTCCGGGCTGGGCTCCGGGGACATGGGGCCCACCGGCACCCTGACCTTTGACCGGCCGCGGTCGCGCTCCCGCTCCTTCTCCCGCTCCTCCGCGGCGGGGGCGCGGTCGTTGGAGGCGCTCCGGCTCCGCCTCCGGGCCCGCCTCTCGTCCCGCTCCTTCAGCCAGCGTTCCCGGGAGCGGCTGCGGCTCCGGGCGCTCCGGCCGGGCCGGCCGAACGCCTCCACGGCCGGCGGCCGGCGCTCCAGGGCGCGGGGCGGGCTGCTGAGGTACTCCCGCTCCAGGACCACCCTCTCCCGCTGGGAAAGCAGGACGTGGGGCGGCGGGGGGGAGGAGGTGCCCCCCCGGGCGCGGCCGTCCCGCTCCAGCCCCCGGTGGTGGGCGTAGGCCTCGGGGAGCAGCTCGTAGTGGGGGGGCAGCGTGGCGGGCGGCTGGTAGCCCGAGGGGAACACCCGGGGGGGGCTCTCCTCCACCTTGGCGAAGTCCACCCGGAGGCGGCGCTCCGGTCCCCCCAGGGGGAAGCCCCTCATCTGGGTGCAGGCGGCCTGCGCGGCGTCCAGGCTCTCGTACTGGATGTAGGCGAAGCTCTCGCCCTTCACGTAGTCGATGTTGCGGATGCTGCCGAAGCGGTCGAACTCCCGAGCCAGCGCCGTGAGGGAGATGCCGGGGCCCAGCCCCCCCACCCACAGCCGCGTGGTGGAGGTGGCCTTCCCGTAGCCGATCTTCACCGGGTTCACGCCGATCACGCGCCCCTGCATGGCCACCTTGGCGCGGTGCGCCATGTCCAGGTTCTGGAACTTGACGAAGCCGTAGGCCCCGCCTTGCCCGCGGGCCGGCCGCTTGATCACCACCTCCTCGATGATGCCTTGCTGTCGTCGACGGCTGCGCCATGTCCAACGCCACCTTCGTGCGAGATGTGACGAAGCGTAGTCAATCTCCAGCTTGGACACTTCGCACTTGAACGATCAGGCAGGGCCGCCGCTTGAGTCTGCGGCATCAGGCCGCAACCTCGCATCAGTAGTCTACGGCATAGATGCCTGTCCGTGACTAGGAAACTCTGAGGTCGAAGGCGCCTCCTCACAGCTCCACCTCCGTGACGTTGTGGTCCCAGTTTGCCTCGATGATACAGGTTACGATGGATCGGCCCTCCTAGGTGATCCGATATTCAGTCTCAGGCTCCTCCAGCTCCACCACGGTGCACTTGTGGCAGGTCGCCGAGCACAGTACTGTTGGGCCTCGGCTCTCTCTCTAGCTCCCGCCAGCATCGGGCACTGTGAGTCCAAGCCTTTATGTCCGGCTCCTCTCTTTCGCTGCCCAGACCGCCAGGCTCTCCCTCAGCGCGCTAATGCCCGGCTCTCGCTTGTCGAGTCGGGTCAGTGCTGACCTGCCGGCCAGGCGCGGGGTCCCGGCGGCGACATGGACCTCTGTCGGTAGGGGTACGGTGCGTGCAGCGGTAAGTAACCAACCTCGGGCGGAGTGACGCTTCGTCTGCGGACGTACATGGGCTCTACCTTGAGCTGGCGGTCGCCCAACACCAACCGGGTGGATTTGGCGTGTCTGGCTTCCTTTGCGTCCTCGGGATGTCTAAAATTAACGTATGCGACCCGTCCCAGCTCCGGCGTATGCGAGAGTTTTACACTAACGTCCCCGAACTTTTTGAACTCGTGGAAAAGCGAGTCCTCCACGTCTTCGTCCGAGACTTGCGAGCCGAGGTTGCTGATGAGGAGTGTTTTATATTCCAGTGTACCTGGTCGGGGACCGGGGACCTCCACCGGCGCGGTCCGTAGAGGCGGCCGCCCGAGTAGACCGAGACTCATGTCTGTGGTGGCAGCTCCAGCGCCGCAGCGCGCTCCTCCGGGATAAGCGGGGCTCCTCCCGAGGTATGCGGGGCGTCCTCCCGGGCTATAGCGCCGCAGCGCGCTCCTCTCGGGATAAGCGGGGCTCCTCCCGAGCTAAGCGGGGCTCCTCCCGAGAGCTATGCGGGGCTCCTCCCGCGGTATGCGGGGCTCCTCCCGCGGTATGCGTCCCTTCTCTCGCTCCCGACTCCGGCTACGCTTGTGGTAGCCGCGGCCTCTCCGCCAGCAGCAGAGCCAGCGGCGGCGGGGGAGGCAGCTCTCTCGCCGCGCCGTCGCGTTCCCTCTTCACGGATCCTCTTCGCTAGGTCCCTGGAGGGACTCGTTCTCTCTCCGGCCTGCCCTCTTCATTTTCAAACGAGGAGGATGATGGAGCCCAAGTTTCACACGGCGTCGCAAAGGTAAATTCCAGCTCGAGAAAGGCGCGCGTTCCGGAGGATACTCTCAAAATATAATCTCGGCGACGAATGGTTTTTGTACACACTAACACTAACGCCCGACCCACTGCACGCGGTTACATAAAATCAGTTCGTATAAAAGGGAATAAAATTCGGTTAGACATCATGTCCGGCATCGCGGATTCTACACCAACACCGCCATCCTTGGACAATGGGAATGGGCGCCTTCCCTCAGAGGGAGGGAGCACGTCGGCGGAGCGTCGTCATGACGTCACACGTATTCCCAAATTCCTACAACACTTCCTTAGGGGAATTAGATGAGAATATTATATTCAAACTCTTTGCTACATGTTTTGTAATGGATTATTATAAATTTGATTATTGACAAAATATGACTGAATTAAGTTAAATATGTCTTAGTTAAATATGTCGATGATATTGCTCACTTTTCTTTTTATTACTTATGCCCCGAATTTAAGTCCATTATTTGAATGTTTTTATGTTTTCCTGGATCAGGTAATTCTAAAGACGATTTATTTGATATAGATGTGAATTTAGAAATATTTAATACTCTAGACGCCCATATTTTACAATGTTTGTCTTGGAAAGGATTTACACAAGGTGATGGACTTTAATACAACATATTAATCTTTGCGAAGGTGTGATTTGTATTTTAAGTCAGTTTTAGTTTAATCCTATATTGTTTTCACTAATGTATCTGTATTATTTATTTGTATACATTTGTATGCTTTTTGTACTGATGTCTGCTGAAACCCCTTCATTTTTTCTAATTTTTTTCTCGCTTATGGTTTTTAACTCAAGTCATTACTCTTAATAAACTAAACTGTATTTATATTGATAAATCAATACGTTGACCCTTACTTCCATTTGAAATGGACCACTACATCTCTGTGCTTGGATGGCATCTTCTTAAGTTGATATCACTATGGTTTGAACATTTAGCAGACACCATCATCCAAACTAAGAGTGGTTTACAGTATCTTACAGAAGTGATTAAAACCCCTCACATTTTTGTAAATATTTTGTTAAATCATTCATTGGGCAACACTGAAGAAATTACACTTTGATACGATGTAAAGTGCTATATAACAGTGTAAATGTACTGTCTCCTCAAAATAACTCAACACACAGCCGTCTAAACCGCTGGCACCAAAAGTGGAGTACACCCTGAGCGGAAAAATGTACAATGACCCAAAGTGTTAATATTTTGTGTGGCCACCATTATATTCCAGCACCTGCTTTAACTCTCGGGCATGGAGTTCACCAGAGCTTCACAGGTTGCCGCTGGAACCCTCCGTCCACTCGTTCCTCGAGGACACGGACGGAGCTGATGGTGTTACACACAGGAGGACCTTTGTAGCATCCCCATCCACCTCTGCTTTCAGGTTGGCTCGATCAGAGGTTGTATAGGTCTGGACATGCTCAGCCGGAGTCCTTCACCTTATACCCTCAGTGCTTCTTAAGCATGCAGTGGTCCACGAGGGCAGGGGTCTGTTGCATGCAGAGCAAGGACAAAAGGGGATCTGCATCTGCCATCTGATCTCGAGTGCAGCATCTATCCAGAGTTGTCTTTGTGAATTATAGCGTAGGATGTTGCTGCAAGAACATTGCTGACAGAAGGTTAAAGGGTTGGGGGGGCAGACCTGTCAAGTGCTCAGACGATCCGACCAATGCATCAAGTTGTCATAGCATGGCTTTGTCCAGTAAGAATTCCTCTCTAAAAATTGATGCATCGAGGAAGCCCGCAAATCAGTTTGCCTGAGAGCAAAGGCAGACTAAGGACATTGAGTTACTGGAACCATGTCCTGTGGTCTGTGAGACCAGGGGTACGAAGGACAAGTGCTATAGTCATGCATGGTGGTTGTGTAGTGTCCATAGGTTCTGGGCTGCTGCATGACTGCTGCTGGCACTGGGGAGCTACAGTTCATATGGGAACCAATGAAAGGGCCAACATGTACTTGAAATTACTGAAGCAGAGCACGCCTCTCTTTGCGAGGACTTAGGCCGTCAGGATCAGTATTCCAGGCATGATAACGACCCACCACAACCAACACCTCCAAGACGACCATCCAGCTGCCTTGTGCTAAAGAAGTCTGAGAGTAAAAGGCATGGGCGATCAGTTTGGTTGATATGAAATGTGCTGGAGGACAGAGACGCATTCGGAAGTGCATTTTCAGAAGTGCTGTGTACTAATGAGGATGCAACTACTTTTTTCTTCTCTTTAGTTGCCGCCGGTAATGTAAAGTTCTGAAAGACGGCATAATTACTAAGGAATAAAATGTATACAAATCGGTCTGGCAGGCTTTATGAAGAGAAAGTTTCCAACAAGCACCGGACATATGACCCACTATGTTCTGATCCAATGTTGACAACAACGTGACATGATATGGCTAAGCTAACAACATAAACAAGAGGAGCTAGTAAAGGAAATTAACTGCTTGTTTAAGTTCAGAAGGGCCAAACGTGTGGCTACACACAGCACTACAAAAGTCGTCAAGATTGAAAAAGGAAAAAAAAATTGTTGCAGCTGAACGCCGTATCACATCATGAGCTGGCTGTTCTCAATTCACAACAAGCAAAACTAGTAAAAACCAGCCTACATCAGGCATTCTGACCAAAACTCACTCCCCCCCACAAGTTATTCCAGAATTCAAGCAAAGCAAGAATGACCAAAAGTCACTTTGTGTCAACAAGAGACTGACTCCACCGACTATCAACTGCAAGTTAAACCAGCCGACCACTTGAGTGCAAAAGACCTCGCCACAGCACCAGCAAATCTTAAGCAATAAATATCGTGTCTTACCTTTATTTATGTGGCGGTGGTCTGCAGATGCATCCCGTGGTGTAGAGCCTACCACATCCATTTAGTTCAACAGGTTATCCTTCTGATACTGTCCATGGCACTAGCGACCTGCTCTGGGGCTCTTTACCTAGTATGTGTTCAGGCTAAAATGACTTGTCTGATGCCTCATCATCCCAGCCAATACTATTACTAATAGCTACTTGCCAAATCGAAAAAATAACTTCACACAGTGTGTCTTTATCCAATGTATTTGTTATCATCCGTAGCAGGGAGTGACAGATGACGGGAATCAGAGGCAAAAAGAAACACTTTCCCTGACAGCGGTCAATATGGTGGACGTGAGCATTCAACTGCATAGAGAAGAAGAGCCGTGTAATAATAAACAACAATAATTGACAGCTGAAGGTTAGGAAGGCCCATGTAAGTGAATGGAGCAGTCTACAGCATTGGGAAGAGCCGTGTAATAATTAAGGGATAATGTGCAGAATAAAGGTCATTATCGGGAGAATAAGCCCCGACAGGGCGAACAGCACCCCCGCGGAGGTGTTTTGCTTGTCTTGCTGGAGGGGATTATTTTCGATAATGACCGGTGACGTTCTATACATCATCCCGCTTATTACACGGCTACTTGCCAAAACGAAAAAATAACTTCACATGAAGTGTCTATTTACAATTTATTTGTTACCGTAGCGTTGATCAGCAGAGAAATAGTCCGCCAAAGACGTTGACGTCGCTTAGCAACCGAAGACGCTGGGGTTGAAAAGTTACCGGACTACTTGAGGAGTGATACCAAAGACGTCATTATAGGCAAAAAGTCCTTTGTTTTCCTTGACAGCGGTCACCGCCGGAAGTTGTGAAGAGCCCATGAACGGAGCGTTCCACGGCATTGAGAAGACCCGTGCAATTATTCAACTCGATATATATATTTTTTTATTTTTTTTGTGGTGGGTACAAAATTAATCTTGACGAAATCTGGTGGGGACGCGTCCCCGGCGTAATCGACGCCTATGGTAAAGGTGATGTGCTGAGCATGTCTCCAGACCTAAACCCTGTTGAGCATCCTGAAGCAGAAGGTGGTGGAGGAGCACAAGGTCTCTAACATCCATCAGCTCCGTGGTGTCCTAAAGGACGAGTGGAAGAGGGTTCCAGTGGCAACCTGTGAAGCTCTGGTGAACTCCATGCCCAAGAGGGTTAAGGCAGTGCTGGGAAATAATGGCGGCCACACAAAATATTAACACTTTGGGTCCATTTGTACATTTTCCCTTAGGGGTGTACTCACTTTGGGTGCCAGCGGTTTAGACATTAATGGCTGTGTGTTGAGTCATTTTGAGGGGACAGTACATTTACACTGTTATACACCGACTACTTTACATTTTATCAAAGTGTAATTTCTTCAGTGTTGCCCAATGAATGATTTAATAAAATATTTACAAAAATGTGGGGTGTACTCAGTTTCGTGAGATACAGCAAATACACAGATCTCTGTTGTAAGGGGTATGAAGTGAATAGGAATGAGGCCTAAATTGCGGCCACTTGGGGTTTAAACATTTCTGCTGGAAGTCAAACCCCATTGCCACACCAGAGCAATCTAGTAATACAAAACCAAATGTGCTGCATTAAGAAAAGACCAATAACACAGACAGTGTTTTCCATATTTTAATGAAAAAGTAGAGTAGCACAGTTGTAATAAACAACCAAGGCTTAGATGAAGGTCAACGTGAGGGAACAGGGACCTACTGTACATATCCAGTCTCTTCAAGCCACTCGCATAGCTTACCTTAAAGTACCGTACACACCATTCGTTTACACCAAACTACAAAACATAGCAGGTTGTATCCCCTCTGGAGACAAAGATAGGGGTCGTTCAAATAATGAGATCTCTAATGAGTGAAGGAAACATGTTTTTTAATACATAACCACATAATCCCGATCAAGGTGTGCAGGATTGCATCAGCATTTATCTGCCAATAAATAAATCTGCTTTGATATCTGACCTATTCATCTCCTCGGTGGCTTATCAATCGAATCAAATGATATTACTAAACACCTGCCAAATAAATGCAATGTCTGGGGTAGTCCCTTACCTTGATGAATCTGTAGGAAGGCTAAATAATACAGGGGCAAGGATTAATTAATTAAAATGAATAATATTTAAGCGCTGCCCTGTTATCGAAATTCCACCATGGGAGCGATTTGTCTGCTAAAAGCGTATATCCTTTACCGATACCCACGGTGTTCCATCCATTCACTGGACACTAGAGACATCCCAAACGAGATGAAGCAGAAAGGACATCTAACAAATAAAGTTACGTCACCAAAAACATGAAATGCATCAACTAAATAATGTGAAAAACCTACAAAGTATTAATACCCCCCTTTCTCACCCGTCTCAAAGTGATGTGACTTCCCCTCTAATCCTCTTCCCACCCCTACACCCCCCCACCCCTCCCGGATGCTGCTGTCAACCCTTTTAAATGCAAATATTTTCACCAGCACTCTCTAGACAGCGGCCATCTACTTCAGACAACCGTGAACCAGACTAAACGTGTTTCTCCTCTCCAGATAATGGTGTTGACCCGATGCAGTCCAGAGCTGTTGGTTTTGTGTGTGGTTCGTGCCCTCCTCAGAGGTCTGTCCGTGCCTTGGCGGCCGTCGGAGCGTACTTGGGCATGAGCTCTGTGATTTTACGGATGAAGTCGGACTTCTCTGCGCAGCCTTTACACGACTCGCCCCACTCCTCCAGGATCTTCTTGAGGTCCTTCACCTTGAGCTTCTTCAGGTCCACCGTGCTCAGGTCCACCTGCTTGTCTGCACCGAGGGGAGGGAGAGAGGGGAGGGTTAGTGGGGACGGGCGAGACGAGAGCATGTGATGAGATGAAGGCTGTACTTGCACACCGCTTTGGTCGCCAGCAGAGGACTCAAAAATCACTGAAACCATTTTTATGGCTCACATTCAAATCACACGCATGACTCTTGGGCACCAAAAAGTAAATGGTAAATGTCCGGTGGTGAATACTTTTTTTTTAATTCACCGTTGCTAAGCATATAATGACCGCTGAAAAGGAAAGTGGATCTTTTTTTTCTTCTGTCGTATCTCTCCGCATGTAGTTGGCAACTTATCAGCCCCAGCATCCTGGGGTTGATAATCGACGTCAACGTCTTTGGCGGACTGTTTATCTGCTGATCAACACTACGAATGCTGGTAACAAATTAATTGTAAAAAGACACACTGTGTGAGGTAATTTTTTTAGGCCATAGTTTCCATATGCTAAAGACCTGTCTAGTTCACCGTCATGCAGGCTGTGTTCAGTAAAATAAATAGCCATCTGTTTTGGGCGCATGTAGGCCTATCTGCCTAAGCCCACGTTGAAATAATTTAGATGTTGAATGTTGATGGCGCAGTTGTTGAAATAAACAGATATAGATCATCATACAAATCATAAAAGCCTCTCCCTGTGTCATTCTGTGTGCGTGCGGGTGTGGGGGGGGGTTCTTGATTGACCGATTTCGAATACTTTTCGAATACTACTTCAGCGAATATCGAATAGTATTTTTGCCAGAAATGCACATCCCTACTATGGGGTAGACTTCGGGGTTCGCACCCAGAGGCTTTCGCCTGGGATTCAGACACCCCAACTCCCACCCACGTTTCCCACCTGTAGTCACTCCTTACATCGAAAGACTACACAAGTCTAAGGCCAGTCGCAGCCCAGACGTACCAATGGATGCCTCGACAGGGTTCGGAGCGGAGCTTAAGGTAACTTCGTGGCTCCGTCGTAAAGCTCTCGTTAAAAATGTTAGTTTAGAATTCATATCCTGCGATGTAGCACAATGCGGGGGGGGCCGCGGCCCGATGTGGCTGCTCTGGGGGGGCGACCGTGTAAAACACACGACCCTGGAAGGAGGAAGACTGACCATATTTCAGTTCACAGATCTGCATGTCCTTCTTCTTCAGCCTCTCACAGATCTTGTCCACGGGGGCGTGGTAGCTGAGCGGCTTGGACACCTCATTCACGATCTTAGTGGCAGCATCACTCGTCGCCCCTATGTAGTAGCACTGAGGGGAGGGGAGGGGAGAGGAAGAGGGGGGGGGAGAGAGAGCGAGAGAGAGAGCATGTTAGACCAACCACTTGTTTACCATTGATGTCCCATCTGAACAAACTGTTCAGGAAGAAAGACAGAGACCTCGGTGTAAGACAATATACCTCCAACCAAAAAGGCTTTAGTGTCTGTTCCCTCAGCTATAGTGTAGTAGTATATTCACTTGGTTTCCTACATATTAACATGAACAGCAGTACTGCGCTTCATTGGGGACCAGAAGCATTGTATGAACTATAAAGTACATATGCCCTGGTATGAAAACAGACAAGTATCATAAATAAATGTATACCATATATTAGAAATGTATACACAAACACTATGGTTCAACAATTGGTCATGGCTATGGACCACTTGTGGTGTTTGCAGTTGGAATACAACCCAATATATAACACATTGGACCTGTGCCTCAATCTGGGATTACTACATTGACATGAAACCTAATCTTAGACTGTGATTTTAGACTATAAGGAATAACATTATCGTGTTTCAGAATCCTGCAAAGAACACAAACAGGAGTGATATGTATGTTAATAATCAAAATTTCCTCCTGAAGAAAATCCTTGAAAACCAGAACAGGAATCTACCCTGCAGCCTGGAAGGCCCACAGGCAATGAGCTCCAACGCTCATTTGGGAACCTAGTTTATATTAAGGGGGGGGAGGGGCTAAACTAAGAGTTTTCACAGATCCACACATAAAATGTTTCCAGTGAAACCCTCACCATCAGGCTTCAATTGGCCTTTCCCCGGCGACCCACTAGCTGAGTTGGACCATGTTAACGCCACAAAAGGCCCTTTTCCATACCCATGTGCTGGCATGACCCGTCGTCCCAGACAAATAGGATTTAACCTCCTTACAAGGTTACCCGCTTGAAGGGGTGTCTCAGATTACCTGCTTGTCTTGAGTCACAAACACTTTGTTGTACATTTTAACCGATCGTAAATTGATTAGTTGAGGGGACATTTAGATTTAATATATTTGATTGGTTTCGGACGGAGGTAACTCCCACTATGATATCGCTGATGACTAATTCAGTTTGACGTTCACTATCTCCCCTTTTCGCTTCCTTATCTTGATGGCTCATTGAGAGTCAATTTAGTTGATTAGTCTTGTTTGCACAATGGACAATGTTTAACACAAATTGCTGCCGCACAATGTCCTTGATACTAGGGGAAAGACATGTTGAACATCCTTATCATCATTCCAATAGTGTGAAATATTGTCCAGCCTTCAGAACAAGGCTAATCTGAAACATGTCTTTCTAAGCTATTTTGTTATGCAGACAAATATCAAGAAATAAATGCGGAACTGTTTATCGTGCTCTCTCTTAATCTTCATAACCCTTTTTAAGTAGCCCATAGGAATGAAAGGGGCAATAACAAAACAAGGATGCTGAGAACTCTACCAGCCACTCTGCGTGCATGGCGGCTCAGACACAAGAGAACGCAGTCCATTTTATTTGGCGTTCATGTGCACTACAATTTCGAGATGCAACTTTCTATGCAAATGCCTTAGTATTATATTGTGGCTGATAATTGCATAGATAGAAAACACAGATACGACATTAATAGTATAACTATAATATAAGACGAGACACTGCTTGGCTGACCATTATGACATTGCGAAGGGCATGTTTACAATGTAAAGGGCTGATATCTGTATGAATGATGGCGCGTACGGCCAGTCACTAACGCAACTATTCACACCATCTCAATCATTCCAAACTGTCCTACACAGGTGGATTGATAGATGGGTATCTGTCTCAAAATAACCAAAACTTAACGCTTCCTTCTCAGTTAAATCCTTGTATTAGGATCTCTGCTTGTTTTGCAGAACAGGAAGGGTGAAGTGAGGAGAGCTTTAGTGGTTTATGCCTTTACAAAGCGGTTCTCTTTGCCCCTGGCTTTCTTTGTCAGTTCTTGAAGAGGGCCGTCTCTCGATGTCTCTGCTACTGTTCAACTTCACCTCGTTATCTCCAGCAACGACTGTGGTAAAACTTCCCCAGGAAAGAAACACACACTCGGAACGAAGAGGAGAAAGACAACAGGACGTTTAAAACTGCGAGGCAGACCTCATGTTAACCAGTTTCCGTGTCAAAACTATCCTGGATGGTGCACTACTGTCTACATTTCTTGAAACGTTACCTTTTTCCCCCCGGTACACATTTTAAATGAGAATTCGAACATATACATGAGATGAGTGTTCATTTTTAGAAGAGCATCCTATCGCTTAGCTTCGATCATTCACTGGTCGTCGGGAGAGAAATCGAGATTTTCGATGCGAGCGAATCGTGTGAAAGTAGAAGATCACAAACACACAGCGACAATCTTAAGGACCCCATACAATAATATCAATTATAACACGGACGAGTATAAAGAATTAATTGGAGCTGGGTAATCTCCCCTCGTTTTCATCCTTACTCTTGTATACACGTTTACAGCTAGGCCTAGCTCTAAACCCATCCTTCGCATTTTCTCCATCCATCTTCAAGAGCATCCGCGTCGCCGGGCAGGTGCGACAGACGACAGCGGCCACCGACAGGGATCGTCTTAAAACCTAGCATTCTCGGCACCGACAAACTACCTGAGCGAACACCTAAAACTACTATTTTTAAATATATGGATAGAGTGTGTCACATGAGTCCCTGACTCCAGAGCGGGACGCCGGTAGACTGGGGGTACATAATGTACAGTTCTTCCTGGTTAACGTTGTTTCTACCCCGCTCTGATTGGTTCGGCGATATTCACTCCCGTTCCTGTAGTTTTACACGTGCATTCGCACTCTGATTTGGACCGGATGTATTTGCATTCCTCGGGTTGCGACGTCCAGTTGGCGCACTTTCGATTGGTTTAAAACGCTAGCTCGGCGCCCTAAAATGTTTGCATACTATTGTGTGCAACCTAATAATTCTCCTTTCCTTACCGCCTCGTCTCTAAACTAAAGTGTGATGTGTGTTGTGTGTGTGTGTGTGTGTGTGTGGTATGATCTGGCGCGGGGCTTCTCTGTGTGTGTGTGCGTTGTGTGTGTGTGTGGCCGACGTTGGTGTGTTTTGTGTGTCCCGCCTGTGTGTGTTGTGTGTTGTGTTTGTGTGTCGTGCGCGCTCGATCGGTGATGTATGGTTGTGTGTTGAGTCGTTTGTGTGTGGTTTGTGTGTGTGCTGTGTGTGTTGTGTGTGTGTGTGTTGTGTGTGTGCTCTTGTTGTGTGTGTGTGTCGTGTGTGTGTGTGTGTGTGTGTGTGTGTGCTGTGTGGTGTGTGTGTGAGTGAAACTCCCAATTAGAAATATCGGAATGCTTCCTTCCAATTTGTATCCCTTCAGTTATTTCATTCAAATTTTCTTTTCTTTCTTTATGGAATGGAAGCACAACCTTCCCTCCAAACATGCGATCTGTAGGCAAACCATGATATTCATAATGTGTCCTTGTTGCCAACATAGATTGCATATAAATCCACCAGTAGGCCTACACCTTAGTATTATATACTTGGTTGTTTTTCCATCAGATTTGATATCGATTAACGCCATGAGAAGGCTGGGGACAGTGAAGTGGCTCTTCACATGACTCAATTAGTCCTACCTGGCTCTCAGCGACAATTTATGTCCCTACCAGGTTGTGGTCTTTAAAGGCGGCGACATGAATCATAGTTATATAACAGTGACGTACCGCATCACACCCCATGTCGCCCATGTACCTGCTGCGCCGCCCCCACACGGCGCTTATTCGCATATCTATCTGGATCAGCGCGGCACCCGACGGATATCTCCGGTCAAAGAACCGTCACCTGTGTCTATGGTTAATTAATAATACCCCCCCATAAAAAAGTCCTATACAGAGGGTGACGTCAGCGTGTGACTTCTGGTGCCTTTCTACGTCAGCGGCCGCGCCGCTGCTTGCTGTAATGAGACGGAGTCACTCTCGAGCTCGAAGTGTAAACAACCCGACAGCCTCAGCCCCGACACGAAACCCGAGCCAGCCCGACGCGGGGACCGCATCCGATCCAGATCGTGATCCTATATAGTTCACTTTTGACCGTCCACGCCGTGTCTGATCGTGCTGAACGATAGTTTGTTTGTCGTTGTTGTTGTTGTTGTTGTGGATCTCTTGTGTGCTG
>OLKM01005178.1:0-18122 GCA_900291075.1 Melanogrammus aeglefinus | reverse complement strand
TTAATAAGAAACAACAAAGGGGTCTTGCGTCTAATATTGGTTCCTCATTATAGAATTAGTCGTTGCTTAAAAACACTGTGGATGAGTCGAGTGCAGGGGGACTGGCCCACGTTGGTGACGACTATGATCTCTGTGTTACACTTGATACTGTCTGCCAATACTGTTATTAAGCCGAATGTTGGTTTACATTCGCACGTAAACCCTGTACCACATACGCTTACACCTCTGTTTCCCAGCACTTCTCCATTTGCTGGGAGGTGCGACCATTTACGGGCAAGCTTTGCCAACGCCCCCACTCACTCTGTTGGTTTTTCCTCTCACGTTGACTCATTTACCCCATGATATCTAAATTGCCTTGTTCTTTGGAGTATCATACCTCCATCCACATCAGATCCATCATCCATCATCCTCCGAGAAACAGAATCAGTTCCATGTCGCGGAGATGCATGCAACAAATTTGACTCTGATAAAACAATACCCAGAATAATATCAGTCACAAAAGAGACTTAGAGTTTTATAAAGAGATTCATATATCTACTAACATATATAATATTTACTACATTTATATTTACATATATATAATTATTATTCTTATATTATACCTCATTACATACTACAATAATTATACTATTAAACACACCACACCCACAACACACACAACGACACCACAGCAACGTACCACACAAGACACACACACACCACACACACACACACACACACACCAACCACACACAACACACACACACACACACCACACACACAACAACAAATATTTTATTCGGAAAGGGAGCAACTTAAATGTCATATTCTGGTACAGCTTGCTTCCATTAGGAACTGCTCCTATACTGGTGTGAAAAGGATATTGGACGAACGTGCACGACAACTGCCACTCTTTGCCAACTTCATCTCGGTAACAGCGCGGCCATTTGTGAAAAGAGATATATGGCCGTTTAGAGCATGCCTAGATAACTGCTGGGAATCACAGGAACGCCAGGCCAATCACTCACCAACGGATTAAAACGTGATGATTCAACTTGTTTTCGCGAGCAGTTCTTGTAGGTCACAGCTTCTAATAGATTTTTTAACTTGCAATGTCAAGGGGACCACCGCTGGGTACAGGCCGATGCTTTATTACTCAAACGGTGCACTGAGTAGATTGGTCACTATAAACACTTTCCCCATAATACATTGACACTGCGGCCTGCACATCGAAGGAAAAGTGACGGCGTTTTAAAAGTATTCATCCGTTCCAAAATGCATCACCGTGAAACGGGCCGCTTTGGTTGGTGGAGACACTCATGACGAGAAAAGAGGGACACTGGAGGAGGAGAGGTCAGCCCGCCAACATCCACGACTGGGGCCTTTACGGACGGAGGGACCGCATCACAACCCATGTGGAGTTACAGTTTAGTAATTATGGACTGGATTGTATTAGGGCAGAGAGCTCCCTGCTTAATTCCACAGGTCCTGACCACCATCCATGGAACATTACAACTTTTAACTTAATTTTACTTAAAAACCGTTTGACTCGATGTGCCTACCATTTCCATCGGTCCGTTATGACACACCCTAGAACTGACATGTGTGTCTATGCCTGATTTAGTTAATATTATCAACATATGAACGTAGTTAGTATAATGATGGCCAACAATGATCCAACTTCCAGTGACACATAACAGTACCATGAAGAGTGTGACCCACCGTACTGTTAGGTCCATGTTGTGGCGTATCCCCCAGCGCGCGGAGCCTGTACAGACAGCCGACTCTGGTAGTGTAGTAGTACTGGAGGAACTGGAGCAAAACCTACTTGCATCGAAAGACAAGAAAACCAAAAATATCAAATCAACTGAATCAATGGCCGGCAGTTTCTCCTGAACGCACAACATGCCTGTTGGTCCAAATTGCCACTGCCAGAGGGTTCTTTCTTACTTTGGGTACAGACAGTATGTTACAGAACTGGCTCCCATGACATCTGGTTAGGGCACCGTTCAGGCCTGCAAAGGAAACCAACCGTGATTACTTCCGCTTGATTTATATCGTTTTTGGCACAGATCTGTTAGGTTGTATAACAGGTGGTTTGGTAGCTGCCCTTCCAATGCGTTGAGAGAGCTCACTATATAAGCAGTAGATATTTTTAAAATAGGTTGGGCCATCAGTTCTTACTTACTAACTAGAAATAACAAAAAAAAATGTTGATATTGCTTTACTTTACTTTAATTTAATTTGGCGGACGCCTTTGTTCAAGGCGACATACGACATGATAATGACTAGATACATCATCTATACAGCTAGATATAATACATTCAATAACAAGCAGAATAATAATTACATACAATACCCCCATCACCCAACATCATATATCAAATTAAACATTTACTAAACGTAAGATGTAGTCCATAGACTGACATTGAGTGTGGTCCTTACAGAGATTTGCAAGCAAGTAAAGAATTACAGAAAATTAAACACATAAAGAGAGGATGAAACAAGAGGAAAAAAATGTAAGTGGTTCAAGACATTTAGGATGTGGTGTGCGATCTGTTAAGTCTCTAACAGGGGAGAACTTGGGAGAAGAGATGCGTCTTCAAAAGTTATTTGGAGAGTCCAAGCTAGTGGGTTAGTGGCATAAGTTTGTATGAGGTGTTCAAGTTGTGAGTTTTTTGATATCTCCCCTCGCCAAGAGACACTAAAAGTCTACCCCTCCAGATAGGAGTCGAGCCATTGATACCAAGTCCGGAAAATCCTAATGCTTGATACGGTGTTTAACAGTGCCATGATGCACTGTTTCAAATGTTGCCGATAAACCAATAAGATTAACCCAGAGGACCTGAGGCTTGAGGCCTTTAGCCAATCAGAGCACTCGGTCACAGAATAGGACCGCAGTTCCCTGGAATTACCATGTATATGAAGCAAGATTACTTGGAGATCTAACAGCTTGTTCTGAGATAGGTAATCATTAATTTGCTTATGGCGCTTTTTCCACTACACTTTTCCAGCACGACTCGCCTCGAACTCGCCTCGCCTCGGCTCGCCTCGACTCGGCCACGTTCCTTTTCCATTACAAAAAGTTACCTACTCAACGTGGGGCCGGGGTCGTCATAGCACGGCCGGTGCGGAAACTCGCGTGACACAAGGGATGTCTCTATGCGCGGACACAAACACAACCACACACAATGAGAGACATGGAGGCAGTGGTGTTACTTGGCTGCTCGTTCTGTGGCTTTTTGTCACAAACAAAGCAAAAGGAAGATAGTCAGAAAAGGCTGCAGGCGGCGAGACAAAACAACAGAGAAAAGTACAGGAGGGTTTTTGGAAGCCGTACAGCAGTATGAGGCGAGAAGATGAGACGAGTGACGACACTCTCTGACCAATCAGGGCCAGCAGTGTGTTGACGTCACATTTTAGTACCGGCTTGACTCGCTTGGAACCTCACCAGAGCAGGTACTAAAATAGTACCTGGTACCAGGTACTTTCCCTGTTGGAAACGCCAAAAGACCGAGGCGATGTCGAGCCAGGTCGCGCTGGAAAGGTGTAGTGGAAAAGCGCCATTAGACACTACTCTCAAGAATCTTTGACGAAATGGAAGAAGTGAACTTGGTCTGTAATTATTCACTTCAGTTGGTTTGAGTGTGTTTTCTTCTGGAGCAAAGGAGTGGACCCTAGCTCGTTTAAATGAAAGTGGCCCATAACCTGTCCTGAGTGATGAGTTTTTTATATGTGTGACCTCGGGCAGAATTGTGGTTGTAATAGACTGAAAAAGAGAGGATGGGATTGGAGTCTGGGTTAGTTCGACCAATTTCACCATCACTGAGGAGAAATAGACTCCAGTTAAAGACTTTATCATTTGAACTAGTCAAGTTATCTATTATTGTCTTCTGAGTGAATTGATATTAACTGATGTTGGAATTTTTTTAGGTGTTAAAAATGTGCAAAGTCTCAATGATGTGGTAGGTGGTTGCGACGGTGGCTTTGGAGAAGGGACTTAAAGTAGTAAAAAATGTACCCCTGTCCCTGGATTGTCAACTTTTGTCTGATAGAAGTTCCTGTTTCTCTAATATAACTTTAGATGGCCATTTTTACTAGTAGCTCATGGATAGTCTGTGAGATTGTTCCCTTGATTTGTACATCTCCTCTCTCAGCTGCCCTGAGTGCCCTACGAGCTTCCCGGATAGTGTTTGTTAAGCCAGGATGACGGGGGTATGGAGCTGGCTATCTTCTAGATAGTTAGCAAGCACTATCATATTACATGATGACAGTGTGAAGCATAGGGTGTTTAGTGGCTACACATGTCTGAAGTGAGATAAATTTAGTCAATGGAGTGGAGATACTTGGAGGGTTTTCAATGGTGCAAGTTGCACACAAGGATGAGATCCAGCTCATGACCGGCTTTATAAGTGGCAGGGTTGTGAATGCATGTTAGGTTAAAGAGACTGAGTAGAGCTCAGCTCTGGGCCGAATGTAGAGGTTTTCCATTTGCAATATTAGATCCCTGGGATTGAAAAGGGACAATTGTCCATAGGCAATGAAAGTAAAAGAATGTCCAATTTATTGTCAAAGAGACCACAGTAACCGGGTTGGCGGGTATAGATTATAACGACATACATTTTAAAAGGTTTCAGTATGATATGGTAGTATGATATTCAAAGGAATTAAAACATGTATCGGGTTAAAGCTGTGTAAAGCTCCAGCATTGGCTACCAAGCTCCTGTCCCGCCCTCCTCTGCCCGAACACACACGACCAGTGTGACTGAAAGCGTAATTGGTTGGATAATGCTGAGGGTGTGGCCGTATCCTCTGGTCTAATCCATGTTTCAGTCAAGGCTATGTGACGTGACGCGAGTGCCGGACAGAGTCCGAACTGTTTACCAGCGGACTGGCAATTTCTAAAAACCTACGGTAAAAGTAGGGGGTGTGGATTAGAACGGTAGATCCCGTCTCATAAACATGAGGTTGCATTGTTTATTGCCCGAGATGTGAGTTTGCGTGGTTTGCCGACCGCTTCCTCCTAGTTCATGACAGACATGGATGGGCACCAGCCGTGTGGCGTTAAGATGCTGCATAGTCTGGCTGAACGGAAGTGGACAGCGTCTATTGCCTTAGCGGCCGAGACTCCTCCCCTTCCGGTTGGAATCATCCTGACAAAGAATCAAACGATGCTTGTTCTTTTTTTCTAATATAATTATCTCCACATAGGCGACATACATCGTTAATGGTTTTTTTGTGGCGTTTGGGATTGAGCCATTTCTGACAGCCTCTGAACGTCAAGAAGTTCCGTCAAAATAATTCCCCCCCCCCCGGCACTATTTTGGATGGACACCGCTGCTGCTTCCCGGGCTTAGCCCCGCCCTAGACGATTGTGATTGGTTTAAAGAAATAAAACAGGGCCCGCCCAGTTTCCCAACGGATAAGACGGCTCGAGTAGTAGCGTGGCTCCAGACCATTCTACTTCCTGTAGTTTGGTCTGGCTTTTGCGGGACTAGATGCTGCATGACAGTAGCGGTGACGTAGGGGGGGGCTCTCATTGGAAGTCGAGGAGTGGGCAACCAGAAGTAGTGTAGAGGGTTGACGTCTGCACGGATCGAGGGGACATAGTCAGTCCGTGTGTGTGGAAGAATCGCCAGCCGGTACTAGCCATAGGCCCATACGCTTGTATAACACACTTGATATTTGCAGGGAGATTGAAGGTGCCCAAACTACTGGGGTTGAATTCCGTCATGACGGGAAGAAGGCCGGACACTCTTCAGAAGAGGTCAAAGTTGTCAATAAAACCCTTCACCATGGAAGTCCTACACAAAAGTCGAAGCCAGGTGTACATTCCAATAGACTTGACTGAACCTCATGTTGCCACGATGGAAGGGGGTGGGGGGGGGAGTTGGTCCGGAGATAAAAACTAGAAGACAGTTACTGTCGCAAATAACAACAGTTGGATTGTTTAATTGAAATGTACACCTGTATGGTTATTTCATTATTTCAATGAATGCAGATTGTTTCGTATGAGGCAGAATGCATCATAGATAATAAACAGATTAATGACATACCTGATTATGCATTAAACATGAGTATTTAACAGGCGTAACCAAATCGATGCTGGGCATTAAGGACAGGCGCGCTATATCCAACCCTAACATCTCCTGATCGATACGTGACGGCTCAGATGTTCTTCTCTAATTATTGTGTTGTTTTGATTTCCATCCTTGTATTGATTTGCAACACTACTTATAAAACAAGGTATTTCAGGACAAACAAATGCATTTAAGGATCTTAAATTAGGAGTGAGATGTGGAGTGGTCTGGGTCGTGTTATGCTCTTGGAATAAATCAATCGACCAGAGGAGTTAACATAACGTCACTGACTGCCATATCAAGATTAAGTTCAGTTAAGAGGTGAGCATGTAATTATAGAAAACTTAAAGCATGGCTGCAGTTCTTAATTGCTTCTGCAATTAGCTAATTGTTGCAATTGAATGAATGCAAAATAGGAAACATTTGCGTTATATATATATATATATAGTTATAATAACACAGCATCCCTAGGATTAAAATAGGTATCTACCTATACGGTAACTACCTAATCACCATTTCTGTCCTAATCGTTCATCCCTCTCTAATAGTCCCATTGATTGCACTGAAGTCAAAACAACATCGTGTGACTCACCACGTCAGCATGACCCCTGACAGGAAGGTGGACACGTAGTGATGGAACACCCACCAGCCCTTGATCCTGTGGACACAGCCAGGACACAATGTTTGGTGTTGCTGTGCGACCACGCAGCGCCACAACTCCTCGTGTCAACACTGTATCTGTTACTCCCAGACAGAGACAGGAGCCCTTCCCCACCTGGAGCCGTTGCTGATCAAGATGCTCTCTCTGATGGTCAGCGTGCAGTAGTACCAGACCAGCAGGAAGTTGAAGAGCGCATCCAGGGCTCTGAAGGAAAAGAGCAGAAGAACGTACAGATAAATTGTATTTTTCTATGTCAATGTATCAGAAGAAGGAATGATGCACGGGTAACCCCGATATCACCAGGGCGTAGCCTCACCTGTAGCTCAGCAGGAAGCGGCAGGTGAAGGAGAACAGGAAGAGGATGACCGTGAGGACCAGTTTAAACTTCTCGTATTCGTCCTTGTACGCAAATCTGTAGAAGAAAATGGATGATTGGATTGGAGCACCGGGAGTTTGTTCTTCTCCTTGTCCAACATAGTGAGGGATCACTGGGACGACCTGAAGGACACGGGGGCTTACTTAGAGTGCTTGTTGAGCAGCGTGACGTTGATGTTCCCCAGAACCAGAGAGAGGTACAACCTGAAGAGGAACCAGAGGAACAAACAGGGTAGTACATCAGCAGGTTCAGTCTTAAACTTCACTGTTACGTCAAGAAAGAGAAGTTAATTCACGTGTTGCTGAATCATTGTAAAATGTCAAACCCATTCTTCTTGGGCAGGAAAGCTTCCATCTCTAGGAAGATGTCCGGCCTTTCTCTAATACTGTGCTGGATGTCTCTGATGACGTTCCTCTCCTCTGAACTCAGGTCTTGGGCCGGGTGTTTGGTTCTACATCTGAACAGAAGCACATTGAGACAAGATAGATTGGTGTTTCATTTAAAAGAGAAGTCCTCTACCGTGTATTCCCATATAGTTGCATTCTTACATTAGTTAAGCAAGTAGCACTTTAGTAGAGGGTTACGTAAAATTTGTGCAAAATTGTGTACAATTAGTGCAATGCATAAATATATATGTAATAAACATATAAAGAATCGTGAGGTAGACTCTGATCTTGGCTCTATCAGTCCTCTTCTGCTATAGGAGATGCCCACAGGCCGGTGACAGACAACAGAGGGCTGCACCATTTTCCTGTTTTTTGAGGGAGATATTCTACCCAGGATAAACTGATATGCGCAATAGATTGATTTGAAACCCTAATGGTAACCTTTTTTGCTATTTACTAGTGCTGGCCAAGTTTGTGTAAGTGCTAGCTAATTACACCCCCGCTTCCAGAGACATGATCGCACTAAAAACTATAAAGCAAGGAGCAATACCCTGGGTTAGGTGACTTAACCAAAGTTTAGGTTAGATAACTAACCCGGATTCTAGGTTAGTAATCTAAACTGTGAACACTCAAGCCAGCCAGTGAGCACACTGAGTAACTGTGTCACTAGATGCAAACTCTGGAAAGGCATCGCGGGATATTTATCTTATGGAAATACCTACTCTTTTATTGAAACAGCCAGCTCCTTTAACTTCTTCCTTTGGCGTGTGATGCCACTGCTGCAGCTGTCTTGCAGTTTGGTGACCTCTTCTAGTTTATGTTTATAAAGACGATGATTTTCCTGGAGAAAAAAACATTATTTCTGTAGGCAAACATAATGTAATTGTATTTCTAACGGTGACACATGTGTGGCGATCTAGTGCAGTTTGTAAACATTCGATTCTAAATAACACATGAGAAGGATTGAAATAATGAGAATATAAACGCTTTTGGCCTAGACTGTAAACAGATTCTCTTTAATCTGAATGTAAACATGAACCCAAAACACAAACTAAACATTGGATCCGGAGCTTGTGACTTCTCTGTTAACAGTGGGCTGTCGTGAAAAGTATTGAGATATTGTTGTCCACACATGGCTGATCATCTTAGATGAGTTTTCATCGTCAATAAACTAGTTATAACCTGGACGCGTTGGTTTATCATTAAGGCGACACACTGCTCACCAGACCGGATAAGGAAGGCTGTGAACTAAAGCTGATCGTACACATCACATCACGCCTGTCACTCCTCAGCGGAACATTACTTATCCGGAGAGGGCGTTACACCCGTTCATTGTTTGGTTATATAATACCAAAATCTTTTTAAAATCCTTTACCTGGACCTGTTGATAGTCCTTCTCCATGACCTCCCATTCCTGCAAGCACTCACTGAGACTACTCGGGCTATTCATTGTTGTAATCTGGTCTGACGGGTCGTAATGGCAACCTCGTCCTCCGGTGTGCAACAGTTGCGTCCTGTTGAGCGGCCACGTAGTACGTAATGCATCCAGTCCCGCTGCAGAGCACCTCAGCCGACCAATAAGATGGTCTCTGGGTGTTCTGAGTGAGTCTCAGCCAATAGGAACGCTGGAACAGCCTCTTTAAATGGCCACGTGGTTACCAGGCGCTCTCCTCATGGGCTGTTGGTTGTATTTTTAGAAGAGAATTTTGTCAAAAGTTTTGCCGTTACATGTTAAATAAATTAATACACTTTATTTGTAATTTAGTTATATGAAAAGTATACTTATTTTATATTCCCGGATGGTGTATTGATTTGTTTGTGATCAATAACAATCAATCCATTTAAATTCAAAAGAAACACTATATCCAGATTTGGAAATAAATCGACTTTTATTTTGCAACATCAATTATTTGATCAGAAATTAGGCTCCGAGATATCCGTTGATCTTTGTCCCGTTATGTGAAGCTCCCAGTCGGACAGCTGTTGCACAAAGCCCCTGTTTGGCCTCATGTTAGACTTGCACTTTTTCAAATATTTCCATGCATCCTGCAGGAATTCAAACAGAAAATTAGTTGAATGAATAAAAGAACAAAAAGAGAAATTAGTCATATATCAAAACTTTACAGTGCTGGAAGACAAGTCCTCATAACACAAAAGTAGGCAACCCCATTCACCTCCAACGGGTATTTGAAATGGTGCATGAGGAAAGCGATGGTAGCAGCACTACAGCGGCTGATGCCGTGGGGTTGAAAGTTACCAGCACAGGAGAGCCTTTTTTCACGTGAGAACCTGCACATAAAGACAAGTGAAAGATAACAAAAAGACATGTGTTCATCAGTCCTCCTTGCACATTCTGATGATGGAATTAAGAAACAGAAGTTCATTAGATCAAATGAAGGTAGGCCTATGCAATTAGTTTCTGAGGCCAAACATTGACCTAGCTTAGGTCAAAGTTTCTTCTTAGAGAATAAACTCCTTCTTCTGTAAGAGGAGGTTTAGGGGCTTTGAGTGCATTGGAAAGCAATATATAAATGCAATTAATTGTGATTACGAATTTGGTTATGCTTACACCTATACACTTCCACGTCATGTTTTCTATATTTGAAGTTTTGTCATGTTTATTGTGTTGATTTCTATAATAATAAATAATAATAATAAATGAAATTTATATAGCGCCTAATATGGTAGGCTACTCTAGATGCTATACATATTGCCCTATGTTGGTGTTTGTTTTGAAGAGCCCTACTATAAGAGGACAGCGCCCTCCCGAGGGCAACAGAGGGAAGTGGTTAACGAGTGAGCAGAGGATCGCACCCTTTGAGTTTGGCCTTCCGTCTGCTCGGCTGTTCATCTAGAGTGAACTGTCTCTTTGCATTGTCAATTGTCTTGCTTAAATCACAACTAGCATCCATACATCACATTAAAAACAGTCAATCACAACGATAACACTCATGAGGAATTGTTGTCTTACCAATAAAAACACAGATCCTCTTCAAACTTGAGAACAGATCTGCCGTGACAGAGTCCGCCAGGCACACATCGAGAATTGGGTGGTTCGCAGTCTCACAACTAATAAAAAATAATAATAATTTGGAATGAATAATAAACTCATAAATCGCATATTCTTTGTTTAAGGCAATTGTTCAACAAATTGATCCCTTACTCAAGCACAGTACTTGAAACATTGAGCATGGCGCTGATTTTCAGGTCTTCACACATTCTGGGACTCCTGGCCTGGTTGTGATTGGCCATGTACAGCAGGCCCCCTACAATCTCCACTGGATAGGGCTGGAAATTGTCCAGCTCCTAAAATAAAAAAAATAAAAACAAAAATCTGCTTGTACATTTCTATTCATCGATAGTGTTAATGCTCATCAAAAGTGTTAATTCTGGTGCTTTGACAGTCACACTGGAACCGACCATTATAGTGTACATGATTTTTAACGCTTCTGAAAAACGGGTAGAGTGCGGAGAACTTCTGGTAGCCTCCCCTCACGACGAAGACGGGATAGAGGCTCACTTTAGCGAGAACCTCGGCACATCTTACGGCTTCACCTGTAGAATTCATGGTTATGTTATCAAGAGGCCAGCATGTGTCACGCTGACCCATCGAAGAGAAGGGCCTGCAGGACTTCAACGGCTTTCCGTGGGGCAGGCCTATTGGTTATCACATCTGTCGCCTCCCTCTCACAAATGTTTAATTACACTTTGTGTCTATTCATTGCATGTGTTTTGCTTAGAGATAAGGCTGCTCTTACCCAAGTCTTGCAGAGAACTGGTGTCAGAGTCGTACACCACTATATGCTCTCATGGCTTCTCCAACTTCCCACATTCTCTGGAACCACAAACATGCCCTTGCTATCCTGAAAATGTGATGAATGCACAAAGGTTAAAGACTAAGTGACTAGAGTAGTACTAGTGAAGACTAAGTGTTCCTCATTTAAAAGTCAAACTGTGACATTTGCTTACCCGCTGTGCATTTTTAGCTGTTATGATATGGCCAGTGTTGTAATCCAATTTATATCGGGAATCTGGTGAAACACACACACACACACACACACACACACACACACACACACACACACACACACACACACACACACACACACACACACACACACACACACACACACACACACACACACACACACACAAACCACATTTGACTTCTCGTGTCTTACATGGACACCTGGATTAGCTACAATACCATCCTTTTATCATCCAGCAGATACTCACCAATTAAGTAGAGGTAATTTATTTCTGCCAACTTGGAGACATTGGTGTATTGATTGAGCATGTTGTACAACACACTCGGTTCACAGATCATTACGCCACCCATATTGCTGGTGTAGGCCATGGCATACAGTGATATCTAGGTGACTTACACTGACAATATTTCAACTGTACTGTGCTGGTACGACTCGTAAGACTACAGTTGTAATCAGTGTAGCCTACTCAGCAGCGCCGTCCGGTCCGATGCGTCTGTTTGCAGACCGCTGCATAGCAACAGCAGCAGTGATGTCATTTGGCCCCGTCCACACGGGCGACAACCATATTTTTTCCTCCGTTTTCCTTTGATGCGTTTCAGGAATATCTCCGTAAAGACGGACTCATTGCGAAAACGCATGTAGTTGTACAGACGCTATCTCCACAAAAAAAAAATGCCTGCGCGCACATTCAGTCGGAGGAGATAGCAGTAATTAGACCTTTTAGATTGAGCCGAAATGCTTTGTAGGCTACAGTCAGTAATTAAATTTACCAAGGGGCTGTATTTAGAGTTACAAAAATAATACAAATTAAAAAACGACCTCCGTCCGTCGACGGATCTCATTGACATGGGGCGATCCCGAAATGCGATTTGTGGTTAAAGCCTTCGTGCCCACTACCTCCGTCAGTTGTCCGTCAACCCATTGACTCCTTTGAATCAGAGGACGGACGCGCAATTATTGTAACGTTTCCCTGTTTGTCCCTGACCGGCCCCCTTACGTAGCAGCCGAACTACCCTGACACGTAGCTACCAAGTTTTTGGGAACCTGAGGAGATTTGGCAAACGATACAGGTAAACCTCTACTCCTAATTTATCAATACTTTGTACAATACAAATATAATTGAGTGGCTTGACTATATAAAGCTGGTATAGTCATCACAAGGAAAATGAGCAAATGTAAGCCACTGTGACGCGACTCGTCGGAGGCTCGATACTGGAAAGCTGGAGCGTTAGAGCGGCGGAGAAGTTTAATTTTAAAAAATGGAGCGCGAAGGCGATTTGATTGGCTGACGGATGCCTCTGCGAAGACTACTCCCCCATCCGTGAGCCACGCCTTCCCAAGTCCGTTGACTGACGGTGCAGTGGGCACGTACCGAGTCCATGCTGTCGGCTCCGTCTCTTGCGTTCAGAAGTTGGGAAAATTTTAAAGCCTCGTGCCCACTACCTCCGTCAGTTGTCCGTCACCCATTGACTTTGAATGGGGACGGACGCGCAATGCATTGTGGATCCGTCCGTTCAGTTGGAGCGTTCGAAACCGTCAGAAAGTTGAAAAAATGTTCAACTTTTTTCGCGCAGCGACGGATCCGTCATCCAATCAGATCGCGTATGCAAATTTAAGCACTGTGACGCGACTCGGGCTCGATACTGGAAAGCGGGAGAGCGGTGGAGAAGTTAATTTAAAAAATGGAGCGCGAAGCGATTTGATTGGCTGACGGATGCCTCTGCAAAGACTACTACTGACGGTGCAGTGGGTATGTAGGGTCAGGCCCCAACGGATCCGCCAGCCAATCAGATCATGGCTCCGTCGGCAAATACCACTCCCCCATCCGTCAGACACGCCTTCCATCATCCTTTGGTCTGGTCCTATATTCTCTTCTGCACCTCTTCTCCTCTCCTCTGTTCCCCCTGCTCCTATGTTCTATTCTGCTATTCTTATCTCTTCTCTCCGGTCATCTTCTCTGAGGTCATCTCCTCTGTTTATTATATATGATGCAAACCTGAGGAATGTCCCTTCCACCTTTCCTCTGGGTCAGGATGACACTCACTGGGAAGGGAAGCTGCCTTCCCAGTGAGTGTGTGTGTGCTGTGTGTGTGTGTGTGTGTGTGTGTGTGTGTGTGTGTGTGTGTGTGTGTGTGTGTGTGTGTGTGTGTGTGTGTGTGTGTGTGTGTGTGTGTGTGTGTGTGTGTGTGTGTGTGTGTGTGTGTGTGTGTGTGTGTGTTTGTCTTCCCCAAGTGTGTATATGTGTGAGTCCAAAGAAAAGTCAGACCCTTGGTGACAGCCATGCCCCCCTTTATGGTCGCAGATGTATAGATTATACAGATTTCAATGACCCTCCTTTGCACCTTTCAATTGTAATACACACAACAGATACAGCAGAGCGATGCATACTTCAAGTTTAGAAATGATTACACATGGAGAGGATTGGTGAAGTATTCCATTTACTTGGTGGATTTGATCCCCACAGTCCAAGGAAAAACTCCCTTGATTTAGTTTTGGTTTAAACTTAAATATTATCCTGCTTCTTGATATAGGGACCGGGTCTTGTGGGCATTTCCTCTGGAAACATGTAGGTTTATGACACCACCCGCAAGATGTACTATGACAAATGTAAAAGCATTATTTCTATTGTGATATCCATCAGTAGGAACTGAAGTACCTCTTTCAATCACAGGAGGCACCGTTTATTATTGTAACGTTTCCCTGTTTGTCCCTGACCGGCCCCCTTACGTAGCAGCCGAACTACCCTGACACGTAGCTACCAAGTTTTTGGGAACCTGAGGAGATTTGGGCAAACGATACAGGTAAACCTCTACTCCTAATTTATCAATACTTTGTACAATACAAATATAATTGAGTGGCTTGACTATATAAAGCTGGTATAGTCATCACAAGGAAAATGAGCGAGTGTGTCACTGAGCTGATGGCCCCCGGTATGGAGTAAGGTATCTCACTGGCGTTAGCATTGGAGGTAGCTTTAGCTCCCTAGAGATGGAGGAGGTAAATACATTCAGACAAAAGTGTGCCTTTGTTCAATGCTAAAGCGGTCTGAAATCACTGGAAGTTGTCAGTTGCTTTTATTCACATTTATTTGTCGTGAGTGCTGCTGCTTGTTAGACGGAAGTTAAGTGTTACTACAGTGTCAGCCATATGATTAACCATGAGAAATCACTTGTTAATGCACATTATGTTTTACCTTATATTCTGTCTAGCCAATATCTTCTGCAATATGTCTAACATTCTCGCCTTTCTCATGTGGTTGTTGTTACTGGAGTGTGTACCTCAATGCGGATCGTGTGCATATATTCATGATCTTTACCATGCAAGAAGGTACCAGCACAAGTCTTGCGTTATGCCTCAATGTGTTGGACGTCACTGCCTCAGCCCTACCGTAGTGTATTATACATTGGTGGTTATGTACCTTCTCTGTTTACTAAGTCGAAAGGTATATATCATCTAAATAAATGGACTTTGGCCAATTGTAATAAATAAAAATGATAAAAAATTGAGTAACAGCAACATGATAAGACAAATTGCATGAGTTCTTGTGAGAATACATAATGCTTCCTGGGCTGAATTGCAACAATAAGCCTTCTCTTAATGGTTCTATTAAATAATTGCTGTCATTCCAGTGTCTGTTCAGTCCTATACCAACGTAGGTACTTGCCCTGATAATGAACAAAGGATTGCTTCCTGAATTGCAGAGGGAGACATGGCAGGGTTTGACAATTTAAACACAGACTTCTACCAGTCCAGCTACAGTGTGGACGACCAGAACCAGGGCTCCTATGCTTACAACGACGGCGAGGGCCAGGCCAAAACGTATGCTTCTTCCGTGTCCTCCTTTCTCTTGGTCTATATATATATACACACATACATTATATTATACGTTATATTATAGCTATACGTTATATTATAGCTCCTGGAATTGAAATTTCTGGTTGATCTTTCCTGTTTCAGATTATAATGCATAATGAATACACAGAGGGCATTTGCCAAGGAAATGTGTCTTTTGTTGCCTCCTGTAGTGTGTGTGTGTTTTGTATTGATGTGTGTCCTCTCCACAGTCCGTATGGCCAGTACGACTTCTCCCAGAACATGGGCTACGCTGCCCCAGGGATGATGCAGCCTCAGCAGCCGTACTCTGGGCAGATCTTCCAGCCCACACCGGCCTTCACACCCACGGCAGCACAGTCCATGTACGGCAGCAGCTTTGATGACGAACCCCCCCTACTGGAAGGTATAGGGGCGCACACTGTTCTTCCGAGATTCACCAGACACACCCTTTTCTCTGGGCATACTTTAATTAACCTTGTATTCATTTCTAGGTTAAATCAAATGGAAGTGATCAATGATAAAAGATTTGCTTGTTCAAAAAGAGGAATGGAGCGTATTGAAAATGTGTAAAAAGCGATTTAGCTGTGATGATTCCCACCTGAGTCCTGTGGTGTGTCCTTGTACCAGAGTTGGGGATCAACTTCGACCACATCTGGCAGAAGACCCTGACTGTTCTCCACCCCATGAAGGTGGCGGACGGCAGCATCATGAACGAGACTGACCTGGCGGGCCCCATGGTGTTTTGCTTGGCCTTCGGCGCCACCCTCCTCCTGGTAAATCTTAAAAAAACTCCTTATTTGTGTTTATGTTGCACGCGGAACAGATGCTACCAAGTCATCATTTGCAAGTCCAAGTCAAGTCTCAAGGCTTTGGTCGTGGGTCCAAGTCAAGTCTTGAGACTCTTAATGTTGTAGTGGAGCATCAATTTTCATTACCAATACTGAGCAACATATCTTTGAATGGGTCGATACACACTTTGATCTTCAAATATATCCAAACAGATTTTCGATATCATTTCAACTTGTTAAGATTCAGTTTTTAAGTTTTAAACCTGCTTGCTAATATTTCCATTTGGTCTCATTGAGTCCCGTTGAGCCTGCTAGAGCGTGACCACGTCACCCGCTCTAGCCCAAGGTGACTAATACGAAAAGCTAACTATTTCGGACGTCGCAGAACCTTGAAGCACAATGTGAAGCTTAAACTGTTGCAGTGTTTCTTGTTTCACGGGCGCTAAAATGATTCATGGATTGGAAATATGATTGTTGAGCATCGGGCATTTGTGTGTGGCCAGCTCTGTTTATTTTACAAGAGGGAGAGGGAGAGAGAGAGAGGGAGGGAGAGGGAGAGAGAGAGGGAGAGAGGGAGAGAGAGAGGGAGAGAGAGGGAGAGAGGGAGGGAGAGAGAGAGAGAGGAGAGAGAGAGAGAGAGAGAGAGAGAGAGAGAGAGAGAGAGAGAGAGAGAGAGAGAGAGAGAGAGAGAGAGAGAGAGAGAGAGAGAGAGAGGGAAAATCATGGGATATTGCCCAATATCCAGAGATAGCGAACCAATCAAATTGCGCCACCTTAGGAGGTTCACGTGTAGCGTATGTATGTATCCACACATCCTTGCTGTAACTATTAGTATTCATAGTATCATTTGTTGTAAAGCAGTCCCAGACATTTATCTCATAGACGATATCCACCTTTCCCTGTGTGTCTCCCACCCTCCCAGACGGGTAAGATCCAGTTTGGCTACGTGTACGGCATCAGCGCCATCGGCTGCATGGCCATGTACTGCCTCCTCAACCTCATGAGCATGACCGGCGTGTCGTTCGGCTGCGTGGCGAGCGTCCTCGGCTACTGCCTCCTTCCCATGATCCTCCTCTCCAGCTTTGGCGTCCTCTTCTCTCTACAGTGAGTCTTCAGCACCATGAACAACGCGTTGATCAGGGGAGGGAATCACAGGGTACCTCATGATACTAGACGTGACACATGAGCCACCATACCGACAATTTTGCGGAATGATGAACACAAGAGAATGTAAAAAAAACAAGTGCTGGATTTAGGTCTTTATCATCGTCCTTTTCAGTTTCTCCTCTTTGGTTATTTCACTTCCATTCCAGTTTCCTTCATTCATGTGTCGAGTGCCACATCGAGGAGCAGGTGAATCAGTTTAGATCGCCTTACTTTTTCTAATAATTATTACTACCGCTTTGATCAAGCATGAAGCGCAACGTCTGCATCGAGTGTTTATAACGGTATAAACGCTGTTTCAAAAATTAAAATATGTCGCTGTTTGGCACGAAGAAGTGCGACGATTTATCGCCGTCTCTATATTTTGTCCCAACCCTAACATCACCAAAAGGTTTTACCCAACGCTATGAGTATGTGGCTATAGTGACTTAAGGCCTGAACACATCTGATTGGCTGCCAGAATCTGCTCATTCTATTCCCCAGTGGATGTTTTTTCCCTTTGGAGCAGTGGCTTTTCGTCCCCAGTAATGGAGCAAACAGGTGATTCATATTTGACCCTGCTTGGTGGATTTCTATCCATTAGGTGGCAGCAAACCCTCAAATGTGAGGAGGTTACGAGGCCATTGTGCGTATTCCTGTCCCTGCTGGTTGCATAATAACACAATTACCACAATTAGTATATTGATGTCTGAAAGTTCAAATGCTGTACGGTGTACCTGTGTGTGCGTCCGCTACACATCAACACCACGTTTAGCACCCAAAGAAAACACTACACGAGCACTTCTGATGTAGCTCTGGCGTTAAAGATCCCATATCATGCTTTTTTACGGTCAAAAATTATAATTTGGGGGTACTACTAGAATAG
>OLKM01005177.1:0-18128 GCA_900291075.1 Melanogrammus aeglefinus | reverse complement strand
ATTTCCAGCAGGGGGAGATGTAGGGCGAGGGAATTGTGTTGTGTCTTTTATCCAGCGGGGGAGCTATAGGGCGAGGGAATTGTTGTTGTGTCTTTATCCAGCAGGGGAGCTATAGGCGAGGGAATGTTGTTGTGTCTTTATCCAGCAAGGGGGACTGTAGGGCGAGGGAATTGTTGTTGTGTCTTTATTCAGACAGGGAGCCATAGGGCGAGGGAATTGTTGTTGTGTCTTTATCCAGCAGGGGGAGCTATAGGGCGAGGGAATTGTTTGTTGTGTCTTTATCCAGCAGGGGAGATGTAGGGACGAGGGAATTGTGGTTGTGTCTTTATCCAGCAGGGGGAGCTATAGGGCGAGGGAATTGTTGTTGTGTCTTTAATCCAGCAGGGGAGCTATATAGGGCGAGGGAATTGTTGTTGTCTTTATCCAGCAGGGGGGGAGCTGTAGGCGAGGGAATTGTTGTTGTGTCTTTATCCAGCAGGGGGAGATGTAGGGCGAGGGAATTGTTGTTGTGTCTTTATCCAGCAGGGGGAGCTGTAGGGCGAGGGAATTGTTGTTGTGTCTTTATCCAGCAGGGGGAGCTATAGGGCGAGGGAATTGTTGTTGTGTCTTTATCCAGCAGGGGGAGCTATAGGGCGAGGGAATTGTTGTTGTCTTTATCCAGCAGGGGGAGCTGTAGGGCGAGGGAATTGTTGTTGTGTCTTTATCCAGCAGGGGGAGATGTAGGGCGAGGGAATTGTTGTTGTGTCTTTATCCAGCAGGGGGAGCTGTAGGGCGAGGGAATTGTTGTTGTGTCTTTATCCAGCAGGGGGAGCTATAGGGCGAGGGAATTGTTGTTGTGTCTTTATCCAGCAGGGGGAGCTATAGGGGAGAGGTGGGGGTGACTTCAGAAGGAGAGGAGTCTATGGAGAGGAGGTATGACGTAGAGTGTGACGGAGCAGGTCCTCTGGGGAAGTCACCGTTTGGGAAGTTAGAACTAGAAGGATCAGGGGGGGGGGGGGGGGGGGGGGAAGAAGGGGGGGGGGGGGGGGGGGGGGGGGGGGGGAACTATGGTGTGAGAAAGAACAAAAAAATAATAATGATAATAATAATATAGAATAATAATGAATAATAATGATATATGGTGGGACAGGGGAATTACACTTTAATGTAGGGAGGATTACAGCATTGTGGTGACTGTTACTCTATCAAATGGGGGAACAGCAAATATGGCAAAACAGTGGACAACCACTCTACTGGATGGGGAAACTACTACTAATATTGGTTCTCGGTGACTCTATATAATATATCTAAAAGATAAGAGTGGAATGTGGTCCACTCTCTATTCTTCCCTCTCTCTTACTCATACACATACTCACTGGCACACACTTTTCAAAACTGAGCGCGCACGCTGCTCCTCACTCGCACCAAAGGCACACGCTAGCACACCGTTGAGACATACCACATTGAAAAACGCACGTTTTCACAATGGACGCGCACCAGCTTCTCTTCTTACACACACAACGATACACAAACATTAATATGAGCAGATCATACAGTCAGACGGCCCACACTTAATTGGGCAGTCAGGAGGCTTGCTCCTCTATCTGCTAAAGTTGCACCTCTCACACACGCATACACAGCCTCTCTTCACTCTTCCCCAAGCGCACACACGCATACACGGACACACACATGTGCACACACCGGCACACACTCACTGACACGCACGCACACCACACACGACGCACACACACTCACACACACACACACTTCTGCCGTGGAAACACACAGCACTTGGGTCGCGAAAGTCTCCATCCCATTTGCTGTCCACGTCAGTCAATGTCTCTGTTCGTACCAATTACCGGTCATTTGTCCGTCATGGAAATGGGACGTCTCTCCCAGTTATTTAGGCGTTTTTTAATGCGCTCGCGCCACAATTAATAAAGTCGTACCAACGGAATTAGAATCCGGGTCTCACAAAATATCGGTACCAACGGAATTAGAAATCCGGGTCTCACATAGGCCTAATATCGTACCAACGGAATTAGAATCCGGGTCTCACAATAAATTCGTACACTACGGAATTAGAATCCGGGTCTCTCATAATAATAATAATCGTACCAACACGGAATTAGAATCCGGGTCTCACACATAAATATCGTACCAACGGAATTAGAAATCCGGGGTCTCCCAATAATAATATGCGTACCAACGGGAATTAGAATCCGGGTCTCGCCATAATAATAAGTCGTACCAACGGAATTAGAATCCGGGTCTCAACATAATGTAACTCGGGACTTGGGTTTAACAGAGGAAGCCGTCTCTTTCCTCCGAGGCGAACCGTACCTCTTAGGCTGCTTGGTGGGGCCTTCACAAATTAAACCTATAGGGGCTCTATCTGTCCTCCGCGGGAGGTCCCGCATCTAACCGGTCCCTTACCGTCTCACCTCCTAATGGTTCCTATATAACTTATGCAGAGCTTCTCGGATTTTATTCAAACAGGTTCTGCATACCTTTTTGTTTGTGGAGCTCCGAGGTGAGACTGCAGGGATCGATCAAAGGCTGCGGGGTTCCGGGGCTCCTTTCTTCCGCGTCCTCAGTGGGGAAAGGCCAGCCACTCCGTTCGAATCAGAAAGGTTGCGTTTGTTCAAAAAATCCACGTCGGGGTTCACCAATTTTGTTGGGAAAAATGTGGTCTGGCCGTTTCGGAGGAACTGAGACGGAGAAGGGAAGATGACTATGTCGGTAATAAAAAAATCCTCGACTTTATTCAGTGAAAAAAGTTATATACTGGTAACAGGTTATACTAATTATGAGCAGCAGTCTAAGAGGTAGGTTCGGTCTAATACCTTAGCGCGCGCTGAGGGACTCGTAGCTTCGCCTTGGAGCAAGGTTCTACTTCAAGTGACCCAATATGAGAAAAGGCGATAGTTTAAACTGAGTTTTTGCGCGTGAATTGCGCGTTCTCGACGGGCCTGTTTTGTGTCATAAAAGGGGGGTGAAATGCATGCCACTTGAGGCTATGCTGAGTGTGGGTACTTTACCTTGTGTTTTACCCTAAAAATCTTATGGTGGGGCTGACTGTTTGTAAAGTAATTTACTTGTTGTGGGAACCTGTGGATCTGGCTTTTTCCTTGGGAGAAGAAGAAGCTGGTTCTTTCCTGTGTTCGTAAAATCTTTTATGGTGGGAAATGTTTTTTTATGACCTGGGGCCCTGTGGTGCTGGTTAGTTCGAGCCTAGTTAGAGTGTAAGGGGCCTGGTTAGAGTATAAGGCCTATTAGAGTGTAATTAGAATGTAAGGGGCTTAATTTGAATGTAAGGAGTTTAATTAGAATGTAAAGGGGCTTAATTAGAATCTAAGGACCATCATATCCCGTCACAACTTGAAATGTTTCGACGCTCTCAATTAAAGTAAGGTAAATCATCGCTAATCTCATATCCTAGTCATTATATTCAAGTATATGTTTTATAAGTTCAGGTGATTTATAAAACTAACTGTATAAAAAGAGTGATTTATGGAGTAGGGTCCAGCTGCAGCCCCGGAGAGCAACACCCTGGCGTGACAGAACACCCTGGCGTGACGGAAGTACTGTGGCTGGACGCGGAAGTTACCTTCCGATTTATTTTCTAGAGACAAATAAACGTATTTATCGCTTGAATAACATAACAAAGAAATAAAAAAAAAATTCGACAAGTTAGTAATCATTTTTATAGCTTAGAAAAGGTTTTTTTTAACGTTATTCAGGCCCGGAGAACAACACCCTGGCGTGACGGAAGTACTGTGGCTGGATGGAAGTTACCTCCGATTATTTTTCTAGACAAATAAACGTATTTATCGCTTGAATAACATAACACACAAAGAAATAAAAAAATATTTCGACCCGTTAGTAATCATTTTTAAATATCTTAGAAAAGGTTTTTTAACGTTATTCAGCCCCGGAGAACAACACCCTGGCGTGACAACAACCCAGGCGCGAAGGAAGTACTGTGGCGTCACGTGACGGAAGTGATTTATTTAAAAATCAAATCGGATACCGAAGATGAACGATGGAAGTAAGTGTGACTGTAGATATGCTTAATATATTGGGTAATATTTATGTTAAAGTCTTGCCGTAGTTTATTTACTTTTCAATAAATTCGAATATAATAATATTGTGCCCTTTTAGAAAAATTAGTGTAATTTAAAACATATTAAATACATATTAAAACAATTACTTAATTCTAATGGTAAATTACTTAATGAGTAAAGTGTATAATACACTCAATTCCATTCAATATTTGTCTACACACTGAACTAGTTTATTTGTCTAAATAACGTTAAAAAAAAATAAGCTATAAGCTATAAACTTGGTTACTGACATGTCATAATATTGTTTTTATTTTTTTATATTTTTCTGGTCGTAACTAAGTAAGTAATGCAATAACGCAAAGAATGCTGAGGTATTTGTCTAAATAACGTTAAAAAACCTTTTCTAAGCTATAAAAATTGGTTACTAACGTGTCGGAAATATAGTTCAACATAACTCAAAGAATGCTGAGGTATTTGTCTAAATAACGTTAAAAAAACTTTTCTAAGCTATAAAAATGGTTACTAACGTGTCGAAATATTTATTTCTTTTGTTATTTTTAATTCAAGCGATAAAATACGTATATTTGTCTATAGAAAATAATCGGAGGTAACTTCCGGCGATAAATACGTTTATTTTTCTCTAGAAAATAATCGGAGGTAACTTCCGTCCAGCCACAGTACTTCCGTCACGCCAGGGTGTTCTGTCACGCCAGGGTGTTGTTCTCCGGGGCTGCAGCTGGATACTATTGGAGTTATGGGGCCATTCTTACTTCGGTTTCACTCGGGTCGCTCACGGAGAAGGATCTTGACACTTGGTTATAAAGTTTTGTCATCAAACATTGTGGCTCCTGGGAACATCATAAGGTATTTGAAGAATGATTGTTTAGTTATATTCTGTTTTTTGATCATGGTGATGAAATCCCTGCTTTGCGTCTGGTAATGCGTTTTGGAACTCTTATTAATCCCTTATCGCCAAAATGCCAATAAATCCTGGTGTGGAATAACTCAAGACAAAGGTGGTGCGATAGAGTGGCATAACTAATCAATTTGAACCGTTCTAAACTATTTGTAGGCTACATTACAAACTACCTACCAAGAGTCCATAGAGCCCCTTTTACACATGAACTGCAACTCCTCTGACGTCAGACATTACCCTGAGGAGCCAGGCGCAGCAATTTCCAGTACAACAGGTCCCCCTGCTGTACGGGGATGTGCGTCTCCAGTTCAACAGGTCTCCCTGCTGTACGGGGATGTGCGTCTCCAGTTCAACAGGTCTCCCTGCTGTACTGGGATGTGCGTCTCCAGTTCAACAGGTCTCCCTGCTGTACTGGGATGTGCGTCTCCAGTTCAACAGGTCTCCCTGCTGTACTGGGATGTGCGTCTCCAGTTCAACAGGTCCCCCCGCTGTACGGGGATGTGCGTCTCCAGTTCAACAGGGCTCCCTGCTACTGCGGTCAAGTGAGCCGTCATTCGTCCATCCGCGGTTCAGCCAGCCGTCACACAAAATCTTCGTGCGCCTCTACTCTAAACAGCCTTTGTGCGGTATCTCGCAACGTTCTCAAAATAAAAGCCTTCACCTACGGTTGTGTGTTTCTGTGGATCGCTGCAAACGCTACTAGATCTGCGTGAAAACGTCCGTAGATTTTACTGTATAGATTTTGAGAAAATGTCCTTTGAAAACCTCACCTATGCTTTTTTTGGCCTATGCAAATTGCATTATGTTGGCAATTTGAAGTGAGCTATAGACAAAATAATAGATTAGTTCCGGCCCTGACTGATATGACCATACTAAATGTTAAACTGACTACTTTTACGCAAGTAACCATGTGATTTTACTTTATAGATTTTGAGAAAATGTCCTTTAAAAAACCTCACGTGCATGCTTGGTCCCTTTTCGGACGTTTTCACGCCGATCTGGTAGCGTTTGCAGCGATCCACACAAACACACAACCGTAGGTGAAGGCTTTTATTTTGAGAACGTTGCGAGATACCGCACAAAGGCTGTTTAGAGTAGAGGCGCACAAAGGTTTTGGGTGACGGCTGGCTGAACCGCGGATGGACGAATGACGGCTCACTTGACCGCAGTTCCCTGCTTGTACTGGAGATTGTGTGGTGGAAATAATTAGACTAGTTTGCAAAGGGGCGAAGACAAAGGAATTTTAATATTAAGAGCTTTTTATTCTCATTGCAACCGTGGAAAACGGAAACATCCATGACATTTACTTCTCTATTTCTGCATTTCATCAGAGCTCACATTTCAACCATAACCCCATGACCACGCTTGCTCATTAGCCTGGGGTTTTGCCCGACAGATCTCCTAAAATAGTGGTTGTTCTAAACACTCCCTTATCGGATACCGATTTATTTAAATTTTCTGTTTACTGAACCCCGGATTTGCTTGACCCTCTCTACTGTTTTTCCAGCACACTGACCATTTCAATTCATTATATTTTTCCATTTACATTTAGGGCATCCCATCCAAAGCGACTTACAATAAGTACATTTGTCATAAGAAGTGCAACAATATATCGCTGTCGAAAGGATGTTGATAGTGTAATGTATTGTGTGTGTTTCCGTAGTTCATTCCAGCCAGATACAGAGACTAGACATACCTTCGAACTCAAGCAGATTGATGCTATGTCACATAGGTTGTGTTACTGAGTGTTAAAGAAAAAAAAAAAAGAATGTTGTAGATTTATTAATGCATGAGTGTAACATAATGCATTTTGTTGTTGGTATTGTTAGATATGCTGTATAATACAATACAAGTTTATTTGAATGGTGTTAAACCGTGAAGAAAAAGTTTTACCTTAAGGCATTGTTTTATGTTACGTGTCATAACTACAACAAAGAAGTGAGGTATTATTTTGTGTCAGTTTAATTTAAAACGAAAGCAAAACAAAGCATCTTAAGAAAGGGGATGTAATGTATTGTGTGTGTTTCCGTAGTTCAGGTTGTATGACGTTAGGACCTAATTGCATGTACATGTGCATGACATGTACTATAATGGCGGACAACAAGTAAAGACGTGTTTTTGATTCTAAGCAGCGCATGTGTCCGAGTCACATCAATATACAACAGATAGAACCAAGTGCAAGTACAACAATCGCTAGGCTAACGTGTGTGTGTGTGTGTGTGTGTGTGTGTGTGTGTGTGTGTGTGTGTGTGTGTGTGTGTGTGTGTGTGTGTGTGTGTGTGTGTGTGTGTGTGTGTGTGTGTGTGTGTGTGTGTGTGTGTGTGCATACAGGTGTTAAGCAAGGTGGCAACCATCCCACTAAGGCGCGTCGGCTCGCTAGAATCAGTGTGGTAACAAAGCCATCAGGACACGTGGTTAAAAGACGTTCACAAATGGTTCAAATGTGAGTTGTTTTTTCCTGCTTTTTGTGACTGTTTGTTAAACGTTCACGGTCCTTATTTGAACCGCATTTCAGATATTTTAATTGAGCGTACAGTTCTTAATTAACTTATGTCTACAGAACCACATATATGAATCCCCCTATTGGTAACCTCAAGTAGGCTACATTTAATCATGCAACTGGGGTATAACATCTTTATTTATTAACAACACAGAAATAATAACTAACTACAGAACAGTATGAATAGTCTGATTGAGCCAAACGCAACTCTTTTCAAACCCCCAAATGATCTTCTAACCCCGTCCCCAGAACTACTTATTTAAGTAGAAACCCCCAACCTCCTCCTCCTCCTCCTCCTCCTCCTCCTCAACCACCTAAACCCCCAACCTCCTCCTCCTCCTCCACCTAAATCCCCAACCTCCTCCTTCCACCTTAACCCCCAACCTCCTCCTCCTCCACCTTAACCCCCAACCTCCTCCTCCTCCACCTCAACCGCCTCCTCCTCCACCTCCACCACCTAAACCCCCTCCTCCTCCTCCTCCTCCACCTAAACCCTCTCCTCCACCCTCACCTAAACTCCCCCTCCTCCTCTTCCCTCTCCCCCTCCTCCTCCACCTAAACCCTCTCCTCCCCCCCCCCCCCCCTCTCCCTCCTCCTCTCCAACATAGCTATCATGATGCATCATGGCGTCCGACTGCACCAGGCAGAAGGGGATACGCTGTAATGGCTGCCACATCGGGGGGAATTGTGGGCTGAGGTTTTTCCTCTATTTTCCTGGAGGGCTAATATAAAAGTGAAGTAGGGGGGGGGGGGGGGGGTATATGTGTGCATGATGTGTTTCCTGGTCGGGCCAGTGGTGGAGTGTTAATTGAGGTGTGTGCAGCTACACCTGGGATTGGGCATTCTGTCTATGGCCTCAAATATTACATCAATGTCTCCCCCATTTTGCATATTTGGCTTAACATTCACAGGCACATCATCAAATCTATTTGGGTAGGGATTACCAACATTTTATGCGAGCAGATATTAAGCCAAATATGCTAAATGGATTCGCTATTGCTTTAACATCTCTCCATCGGTTTTTTTCTCCCTTCTTTTTACCCCTGTTTTACTACAATCATCTTTATGACGCTTTCCCTCCCCTCTGAAGGGCGAAGGCAGCCCTGTGGGCCCGTATATTTCCAAACGATCCACAATGGGTTCCAGATGGATCTCTGTGAGCCCCCAAATTCGTTTTTATGAAAGAAAAATACACGGTTGAACTTGAAACGATAAACAGTAAAATACCCATAGACTGGTGGCTGTGTGAGCCTCCTCTTTGTACTGTAGCACTCCCGTGGTATGACACACACAGGGCATGTTTTGTTCTGCCACTCGTTCTTTGTGTGACCGTAGCGCGCTAATGCACACAGATCAACAACCATGCTTGCCATCGCCTCCCTTAACAACCCCGGCACTAACACTCGCTTTGGAAGACGATCTCGATACTGTCAACACAAAATCGCGCAAAGCCCCAGTTTGTCTTTTATCTGTTTCGACTTAAAAGTTAAGGGGAAGAGAGAAGTTTCTGTGCTCAGGAGTGTAAACACAAATTATTTTAGCGACGTGTTGAGGAGTTCTGGCTGCTGGTGTTTTAGACCACTTTGGAGTTTGGCTTTAATGTCTCTGTTTTGAGAAAAAGAAGAGCAAAGATCTGGGGAATGTCTGGGGGGCTGAGTTCTGACTATGATAAAGTTAAACTGAGCATGGATGGAGAAGTAAAAAGAGAACACAGACAGCGGCAGAACATGGCAGCCTCACAGAAAAGCACTTGATCCATGTTGCCTCGATTAAAATCTATGATTCCCTGCGGTTGATTTCTTCACATGCGTGTCATGAAAACATTATAACAGCAAAATTAAGAAAACATGTTGGTCTGGAGTAAACAAACCCCAACATAATCCATTTCCTTCCCCCGACAGGAAGTCCGCTGTGTGCTAGCACGTGTTTACAACCACAGTGAAAGGTGTTAAAAACCCCAGCGCGTTTCAGCTGAGCAGAAAATATCCATCTGCACTCTTAATGTCCTAAGAACACGGCACAAGGTGTACACAGTTTGAAAATAATTACTGCAGTCACGATAAAAAACAGGAAGCAAGCAAGCTAACTCTGGTTGGTCGCTTGCTGTAATATATGCTAATGTTTGCTAACGGTATGGTGATTATATGTTTTTATTTAATTCTAGGCATTTGCCAAACTTCTACCCCTGCCTTATAGTTAGACTCGGAAATGGTGCACAAAAGCCAACAAGGCAGTTGCAAAAAAGGGCAAGCCAAGGTACCAACGAGAGTTTCTCATCAAATTATTTGATAAGATTCCAGTCAGGACACTGAAATTGAAAATAGCAAAGCGTCCTTCAAGGAGGGACAGGATCCTGTGGGCTATACAGCACCGTCACATTGTCAACCATGACCTATTTTCTATGCTTGCTATCGTCGTTTTAAACGATGGGGAGGATTATCACACCACCCTCAGTGAAATTGAAATACCAGAGGCAACTGTTTTCTTGCATCACTAAAATACATTAAGTGCTCTACCATCTTCTTTGTCTCGACACAGAGCGCTGAGATAATTCATATTAGGGCAGTATTTTGAGTTGGCATAGACAAGATGAAAATGTTTGAAACACCACACAACACAACAAGACTTAATGTGTTACGCCAAACCCTCAACAGCGCTGGCAGTGACATTACCCGTGTGTCTCTGGAAAAAAAGCAGAAGGAAGATGTGGAGATTAAGAGAGAGAGACAAAGAGATGAGAGAGAGAGAGAGAGAGTGAGAGAGAGAGAGAGAGTGAGAGAGAGAGAGAGAGAGAGAGAGAGAGAGAGAGAGAGAGAGAGAGAGAGAGAGAGAGAGAGAGAGAGAGAGAGAGAGAGAGAGAGAGAGAGAGAGAGAGAGAGAGAGAGAGAGAGAGAGAGAGAAACCGAGACAGAGGGACCATGAAGTATTCTCGTTAGCGGTTTCTTCTTGGCTCGAGAGAATATTAATTTATCTGTGGCAATTGGCAAGAGGGACGACTGAGGGGGAGAAAATAAACGCAATCATAACATTACACCGTTTCATTTTCCATGTAATTAAATCAATTACGTATTATAAAAACATGTAAACTACATGAATGACTTTCAGCCATTTGCATTTTTAATCAGGCCAGATTAATTATAACACGCGAGTTGGGCTCCGACGTTGATGGCTCATGCCGATCGCGTGTCAGTCACACTCCCTCACTTCTGCCATTGCGTTACCCATCACATTATGCTAATTAATCGTTCGCTAGCCTTTATTTGCCAATCAACAACCAGCCACGGCTATTAACTACTAATCTCTGATTAGTCCCATTCTTTTTCTGCCTGAAATATCCCGAGAGTTCACGACAATGTCAAAACAATGAATGCCCCGATAGCAGGAATACAAAATGGCTGCTCTCTTCGTCTCAGGTCCGGGGGATCTGAAGGGTAAAACAAACAGAAGATGGAACGCACACAGAGTGCATAGACGGTTCGGCACACCTGGCGTTCTGCTCGAGCCACAAGCAAACATTGAAGATGGCACGTGATAGCCTATTTGTGGATCATTAAGTGATGCCATCAACCAAAGCTCCGCCTCCATAAACACCTAGCAACGTAGCATGCAGGCCTCAACACTTTTACATCGGGATGATACGAGTGTCAGGATACGGGCGGCGGGAACGTCGTGGTTGATTTACACCGTCGTTATAAACCAGCATTCATTTCAATTAGGGACAGAGCGATGCTGGGAGCGGGCGCGTCCGAGTGCCGCTTCGGATAACGCTACAAAAAGATACGAAACAATGAAATAAATCGGTTGGAAGGTAAAAGAGGCGCTACGGGTAACGAGCAGCTCTCAGAAACCGTCGCCATCAGCACGGCGTTGTTCTTAAAGAGCGATCGTTACGGACACGGGAACATGCCGACGTAGCCGGGAGGGGGGGTGTGTGAGCGTGGTGTTTGCGGGGCTATGCCGTTTAACAATCAGAGGGAGGGAAGCAGCACCTGGCGTTCCCGTGGGAACGGCGTTCGACGGGGAGGGATCACCTGTCCAGGTGTAAACGGGCGGAAGGCGCAGGAAACTCCGTTCAGGACGCGGCCCGTTGGGCCGGAGACAAATGACGCGGAACGGGACGATTTGTCGGATGTATTAAAAATAATTTCCGCACGCGCCCTCGAAGGACGCGTCGGTAAAGTGAAGGGGGAAGTGGGAACGTTGTCGGGTGTGAAAATAGTCTGGGAATAAATAGGGGAAGTGTTAACTGATTACATCGCAGGAGGGCCATTGTACACACGCTCTCTCACACACACACACGTAAGCACACAAGCACAAAATCACACATACACATACAAACATACATACATATATATATAATTCAGTTTGCAGTGCAACAAATAAACGTCTGATGTTCTCAATCCTATCATGGCTTGCTGAGGCAGCGTGTACTACACCCCCCCCCCCCCCCTCACTGTCCAAGACTGGGCGGTCCGGTCAGAAGAGGTCCTGTGCAGAGCTCCGTCCCCGTGTGAGGCAGCAGCTCATGGTGGATATGAACTGGAGCTGGGGGAACCAGACACTTTTGTCCTATTGTGGTGTGAAATGCAATGCGGCGGTCTCTCCGGAGGTTATCGCAAATGGAGTCGTACCACGCGCACAATTAACAATGACTTGTGTGAGGCTACTGTTCGACGCAGTGGAATAAGTGGAATGGTTCTCTCTCAGTCCGTTTGGAATGGATTTTTAATGCACAGCTATTATGGTTATTATGGTATGATTATGGATTTTTTTTTTTCTCTCAAGAAAAAAGAGGTTCATTACTCATTCAACGTAATAAATGCTCACGGTTAATAATTTAAATATGACTGAATGTTGGAACGGAGGGAAAAGGGGGACGGAAAGTTATGAAGTACAAAATCATAGTTTAACTTTAATGTGAAACGTGCTTGTGTTTGTCTGGTCTGTGGAGTTTTCGCAGAGATTTATTAAAATGATGAAAATATCTCAATCCACAAATGGAATGATGACAGGATTAGTAGCATTTAGAAAAAGGTGGATAAAAACAAAAGCCCTGTTGATGTGATCATTCGCTATAACCCTGTGCTTTGCTGTCTCTATTATGTTTTTCCTGTCTGTCTCTCTCTGTGTATCTCTCTGTGTATCTCTCTGTGTATCTCTCTCTTTGTCTCTCTCTCTCTCTCTCTCTCTCTCTCTCTCTCTCTCTCTCTCTCTCTCTCTCTCTCTCTCTCTCTCTCTCTCTCTCTCTCTCTCTCTCTCTCTCTCTCTCTCTCTCTCTCTCTCTCTCTCTCTCTCTCTCTCTCTCTCTCTCTCTCTCTCTCTCTCTCTCTCTCTCTCTCTCTCTCTCTCTCTCTCTCTCTCTCTCTCTCTCTCTCTCTCTCTCTCTCTCTCTCTCTTTTATCTCTCTGTTTCTCTCTCTGTCTCTCTCTCCCTCTCTTATCTCTCTCTCTCTGTCTCTCTATACTGTAGTTGGAATTTTCCACACTGCAGTATTGCTTTGAGTCATGGGTGTGCAAAAATAACCCTCAACTCAGCTGATCATTAAACTGATATACGAGCAATAATTCAGTACCCACGCACGCGCACACACACACACAGACACACACAGACACACTCATCAAACCATACATGTTTTTCATCCAATCCTCATGTTCCTGCAGGTCACTCTGGTTGCAGTGATAGCCTTGTACGTACTTTTAGTTGTTTCTATTCGACATCCCACTCAGAGCCGTCACACATCTCCTCTCTTGTTTACTTCCACTCTGGGTTTTGTTATTTTTTAACCAAGCTTTCAGAGGGTTACTCGTCTGTTTTACTCCTCCGTCTATATTGTCTGTGAGGTTTCTATTTGATTGAAGTTCGGTCTGCAATAAAGTCAGGAGGTAGGTGGAGCGGGCGCTTCAGTCCGGACAATTACTTAACTGCATCCTTGTTATTTCAGCTGAAATGTTATTGTTGTGTTTTATGGTATTACACACGATAATATACGACACGTCCATCCCACCCTTGCAATCTGGGAGCATGTAAATTGTATCTGATCAAACCTTAATCCAGTTAGACAAAGTGCTCCGGGTCCCTGCCCCGGTTGGCCTGTGTACTCCAGCTCCATTCTTAAAGAAAACGTCGGACAGTGTGGCACAATAACCTCCCTGATTCCCTCCAAACATCCACTAAATATAGCCGCTCAGAGGCGGGCGGATGCTGATTCAGCCGGACAGGTACAAGGAAAGTGTATTAATTTTCTCGTAAGATGGGAAAGTGCTTTTCAGCGTTTCAATAACCCCCCACTTTGCTCATATCGCTGAGCATTAATGCTCTTTTCAGAAAGCACCATTTTGTTGAGTGAGAGAGAGAGAGAGAGAGAGAGAGAGAGAGAGAGAGAGAGAGAGAGAGAGAGAGAGAGAGAGAGAGAGAGAGAGAGAGAGAGAGAGAGAGAGAGAGAGAGAGAGAGAGAGAGAGAGAGAGAGAGAGAGAGAGAGAGAGAGAGAGAGAGAGAGAGAGAGAGAGAGAGAGAGAGAGAGAGAGAGAGAGAGAGAGAGAGAGAGAGAGAGAGCGAGAGAGAGAGAGAGAGAGAGAGAGAGAGAGAGAGAGAGAGAGAGAGAACGAGAGAGGGGGTGGGGAGGGGTTGGGGTTTGTGGCGTTCTTTCTCAATCTCCGAGCGGGTTGTCCACACAAGGCCACCTGAGTGTGGCGGAGAGAGAAATAAAACAAAACACAATGCGACCGACGGCAATACCAAATGGAGATGTCTCTCATCAATGCCTCACTTATGCTAGAAGTGTGCATCCCGCCCCCTTCAGATCCCTACTCAGCCATTTCAACAGTCACAAATGTAATTTCACTTCCAGCAGTCTGTAGAATAAAGTCTTTCTTTCTTTCAAAGCAAAAGCCTCACGGAAGAGACATAGTGCAGCCTTGCTATTTAAAAATGACTTAATATTTATCTCTAAAGAGGGGGGGGGGACTTAATAAGTTCTCTCCTAAGTACACAGAAGGTGAGCGTTGCCATGGGGACAGCGAGCGCTCGGCGACGGCCCCATTGTGGGGGAGAGGGAACAGCTGTCTTTACCTTTGGCAGGCAAACAGCCCCATTAAGGGCGGCCATGTTTGTTTTGGTGCCTGATACCTAGCCCTGAGCAAACACGGCCCTATCTCCCCTCCACAGAACCTCACGGCCTCAACGTTTTCTTCCCCTTTATTGTGGAGAGCGCGAGGCGCGGGCCCCCGGGGGCCCTTCGGAGCCAAGATACGTTCGTCCCCTTCGCCTGTCTTTGGGCTTTCTGCTCGCCCGGCGGCTCTGGAAGAATGCGTGGTCAATTGAGAAATTTGAAGTCGGGCGTTTGGGGCGGCGGATAAACTGCTGTCGGCACATTGCGAAAGGGTGCGATGAATGTTGCGTATGTGCTACATGCGTACTGTATGCCGTTATGGCGTGTGATATCACATCTTGTGGTATGCCACCACAGAGCTCCCTTTGTTTGTCGCTCGAGACCGGCTGATAATGGCTTCATTCTCTTTAAGTGTTCGAAGCTAACGGAGCTAACAGCAAAATGGTGCACAGACTGGGGGGCTGGGGTGGACTGGGGGGGGCTGGGCAGGCTGGTCTCTGGTGATCGAAGCTGGACGCTGGCTGCAGCTAACTGGGTTCTGCGGACTGGGGCTGGCGTGGACTGGGGGGCGTGGGGGGGGGGGGGGGGCGCGGGGGTTGATTTGTACGTGTTCCACTCCTTCCTGGTACCGTCTCTGGTAGTGAGTGACATGGCAGGTTGAATTCGGAATGCGTTGACAGGAAAAAGAATCCATTTAAGAGTGAAAATGGCATTGAATGTCATTCCATTATTGAAAACAGCCAACCCACAAACACTTTCACCCAGAAGGCTTTCACAGTAACTTACACAAAATAGCAGCCAGTTTTTTCTCCCTTCTGTGGCTTCCTCTGGACGAAGTGAAAAGGGGTGGCTATTTTCCGCACTCGCTCGATGAACGCGTGTTTCTAAAGAGGAGTATTTTAAAAAAAGGTACTTCCCAGCGAGATATACTGCGGAATATCACCGCTGTGTCCCCCCCGTTCCGAAGCTTTGTGGTCGTGGGCAGAGCCGGGCGAAAATCACAACGCATTGTAAAATGATTCTCTAATGTGGAGTAATGAGGCTGTCACAGACAAGCAATCTGTGCTTGTTTGAGTTTGACTCATGTTGTAGATTCAATTAAATCAGCTGAAGTCGAGCTGGCCCTGGGCCAGATCAGTAACGACTGACCCCATTCAAACAATGCTCTGACATATTGGAACAATAAGAGGAAGAGCCCTGGGCCACTGGCGAAAGCAAACTCTACTCAAAGACGATAAGGTGGAGGAATGACCGAGCCGACTCTGAGGTGTTTTTGAAATATTCATACAGTAATGTGTCTTTGGGGGGGTTGAAGGAGGCTGGCACTGTATTCCTGCCTGGGTCGTTAAGATAGGTTGTTTTTTGGGTCAGGTCCCTTTTCCTGGAATCACATAAGAGCCCAGCAGTGAAGTGTGATTCTTTTAAGGGGTTTTAAACAATGTTACGCTGATAAACAAACGTTTTTTCCCCGACGGCTGGCCTCTCACACAAAGTGGAATTCTGACCGCGGTTTCCTGTGTATACGTTCATTAAAGACAAGATTGGGGGGGGAAATGTTAGGATTCCAACCCTCAAACATATTTTAACACAGCTGCGTCTTGTCGCCTTCTCGGGGAGATTTATTTGCACACGTAGGTCGAATCAGATTTATTTGGATGTTGAAATGTCTGGAATCTAAACCATGACCCAAACACTCAAGGCTGTGTAAACACATTCCACTGAGCATCGGCAAGATGCGTCTCTCTGAAGAAACCTCCAGGGCCGCACTCAGGAACCGTAGCGACTAAAAGGGATACGCTGAGACGTCCAGAAACAGGAACGTTAAACACAAAACAGTTCAACAAAACATTTTAACTAGGCCCGTAAGTAACCAACAGACAGCGTGTGAGCCGTGTTTAAAAGGGACACTCTGAGGTGTCTGTCAATGTGTACCTGAATCCAAATCATCATTTTGCACCCAGAAGGGGAGTTCCCTGGGTTAGCATTTGCTTGCTAACCAAGCAAATAACAACGCAAATTTACGTCGGTGTCTGCCTATCCCTGTCTATCCGTCCCTTATTGGCGTTGTTTAAATGTTTTGTTTGAACGATTAGTGTTTAATGTTTTTATTCCTTGGGGAGCGACGCTGGGAAGAATGGCTCAGCGGTGGGTGGAGGAGGAGGCGGAGGAGGTGGGTGGTAGTGGTGGAGGAGGAGGCGGTGAGTGGTGGTGGTGGTGGTGGAGTGGGTGGAGGAGGTGGTGGAGGAGGAGGTGGTGGTGGAGGTGGTGGTGGCGGTGGTGGAGGAGGCGTTGGGTGGAGAAGGTGGTGGAGGTGGTAGTGGTTGCAGGGGGGGGGGGGTCGAACCGCGACGGGAATAGCCCCGGTAAACACAGGGCCCGCCTAATAAAACGGGGAGAAGGGATGTATCGGCAAATACCGTCGCTGAGGCGAAGGCAAAGTGGGAGGGGGTCCGACTTCAGGAATCATCCGGATTCAGAGGTGAGGCCCTCCGCACGTGGGAACCGTTCAAAACGCTTGAGAGGAAAACGTGTGTGTGTGTGTGTGTGTGTGTGTGTGTGTGTGTGTGTGTGTGTGTGTGTGTGTGTGTGTGTGTGTGTGTGTGTGTGCTTGTGTGTGTGTGTGCGTGTGTGGTAGGAGCGCGGTGGATGGTGGTGGTGGTGGAGGCGTTGGGTGGTGGTGGTGCTGGTGGTGGAGGTGGTGGAGGTGGTGGTGGTGGTGGAGGCGGTGGGTGGTGGTGGCGATTGGGGGGGGGGACGTTATACAATCAGAGAACATTAAAGAAGGCGCCTGTTTTCTCCCTGATCCGCACGGTGCTGGAGTGGATAAAACAGCAGAACATCGGAAAACACAAACGCAGACACACGCACACGCACACGCACACACACACACACACACACACACACACACACACACACACACACACACACACACACACACACACACACGTGCACGCGCAGCGTCTCCGCCTCATTAGCCCCAGCCCCCCTCAGCTCCTTCATTCCATTAGAAATTAAAACACAGGACAATTAGCGTCACTTTGGTCTCCGCTCGCTGCTCCGGCAGAACCCGCTCTCCAGGCTCTCCGGATAACTTAATTACAGGCTCCCTGAAGGCTGCACAACGGGGCCCTGCTGAGGGGGCGCGGCCCCTACCTGGCAACCCGGCATCAGCAGCACTTCTACAGGGGGGGGGGGGGACCGCGACGGGAATAGCCCCGCGTAACACAGGCCGCCTAATAAAATACGAGGCGAGAAGGGATGTATCGGCAAATACCGTCGCTGAGGCGAAAGGCAAAGTGGGGAGGGGTCACAGTTCAGGAATATCATCGGACTTCAGAGTGAGGCCGCCCCTGCACGCTGGAACCGTCCAAAACGCTTGAGAGGAAAACGTGGTGTGTCGTGTGTGTGAGTCGTGTGTGGTGAGTGTGTGTTGTGTGTGTGTGTGTGTGTGATGTGTGATGTGCGTCGTGTGCTTGTGTGTGTTGTGTGTTGTGTGTGTGTGTGTGTGTGTGTGGTTGTGTGTGTGTGTGTGTGTGCTTTCTGTGCTGTGGTTGTGC
>OLKM01005176.1:0-12500 GCA_900291075.1 Melanogrammus aeglefinus | reverse complement strand
TTGGGTTCGTCAGACCAGCAGTACGCCATGGCGAGTTGAAGACGATTGGCCGAATTCCCCCCCTCTCTCTCTCTGCCACACGGCTGTCAGTATTTCACATGTAATGTGTCCAATTAAACGGCGCTACCAAGCCTTTTCCTCATCGCATACTTGCCCCCCGTAACTGTTGGGTAAACAAGCGGGCCTCTCAAGGCAAAGTGGAGGCCACAGTCGGCTCTTAAACACACGCCTTAACCCTCCCAGCCGCCTCACACTTTTCTGCTTGATAAAAGGGACCGGTCTTTAACGGCAGCTAGGGAAAAAGGGCGTTAGAGTGATGGAGGGAGAAGAGAGAGTTTAATTTCCTGTGTAGAGACTATTGTCTTGTGTCCCCCCCCCCCCTCCCCCCTCTGTCTCTTCCATCACCAGAGGTACAAAACTCATCTCATTGGCATCGTCCTTCTGGGCTCTAAGTGGGAGAGGGATGTGTCGGCGCTGGGGGTATGTGTGTTTGTGCCTATCTGTGTGTGTGTGTGTATGCGTGTGTGTGTACATGTGTGTGCATGGATGACTTTGTGTATCAGCCAGAGAGAGAGAGAGAGAGAGAGAGAGAGAGAGAGAGAGAGAGAGAGAGAGAGAGAGAGAGAGAGAGAGAGAGAGACAGCTGTCAGCAGGGTTCCTTGGGAGGACTTTTATTTAGTATTTTGTATTTATTTCAGCTCAGCCCGAGCGTGCTGGACCCCCGTTCCCCCTGCCTCCACCCACCCGTAGGGATATGGAGTGAGTGAATGAGAGACCCCCTCCCCACTCCCACCACCATCAACCCCACCTCCTGGGACAAGCCAGAGGTTCCAGTACTCAGTTTCCTCCTCGCTGGGGATAAACAGCCAATTACCCGTCCTCTTTTATTCCCTATGTCGCTGTCGCCGGGTGAAGTTAAGCATACACTATTAAGTGCACGCGTGTGAGTGTGTCCCTTTAGGAGCCCCCCGCTGTGTGGTGTGGAGCGAGAGTGAGTGGCAGGTTTTAAGAACGAGTAGGGGGGAGGGAGTATGCACTGCTTGGGCTGCGAGAGGGAACTGAATGAGCCAGATCAAATATAGATTGGAATTAAATGGCCTTGAATCTGAATTGAATTGTGCAGAGTAAGTTGGTCACGTTAGTGGCTAAAGGAAAAAAAGACATAAGTACCATGCACTCTCTCTCTCTCTCTCTCTCTCTCTCTCTCTCTCTCTCTCTCTCTCTCTCTCTCTCTCTCTCTCTCTCTCTCTCTCTCTCTCTGGCTCTCTTCTCTCTCATCTCTCGTCTCTCTCTCTCTTCTCTCTCTCTCTCTCTCTCTCTCTCATCCTTGCTTTCTTTCTACACGTGTAAGTCTCGTTTGGAAGGAGAGAGGGAGTACTGAATCGACGTGGGGACTCTGGTACGAGGCAGATGGAAGGTCTGGTGGTTGGAAGAGAGCAGGAGTGCAACAACCCGATGCAAGTACTTGGAAGAAATGAAACACATGGACAATGAATACTGTAATGGACGTGAGCAGTTTTCTTTTTCTTTTTAAATACTGTACAGCGGACCGTTTAACACTGCATGAATCTCCTGAAGTTCCTTGTGAAGTTTGGTTAAAGACCGGGCTGTGAAAAGAGATTGCCTTGTATAGTAACACGCAACACTGCTAACACATTAATTAACAAATATGAGCAACGTTTTTTTTCTTTCTTTCCTTTTCTTCGTTTTTTTTTTTTTTTACAAAAAGTAGTCTCTTATCGGTCGAAAAAAAGAAGTTAAAATCAGCCACCGAATAAATAACCCTTTTGTGTTTCTCCTCTGTGGCCAGTTACTGGAAATACTTGTACCTTATGATAGTCCTGCAACCACCTGCAGGATAAACACCTCCACTTTGTTTTTAGCTAACAGCGTGTTTGGAGCTGGCGCCAAAACTATGAAACACCAATGACAAAATTATCACAGCAAGGGATTTAAGACTCAAGTGCATCATATCAATCAAAATGGGGGTAAATATTACAGTACAACTTTAAATTGTATAATGTTTCTTCTTCTTAAGCCAACCCTCTTGTTTTGGTCACAGTTTAAGGACTATTACATTTTGTTAAGTTCATCTTTTTTATAGGTGGGGTGGGGTGTAAGCTGACTTTCTTTCTACACTGTGTTAAAACAAGCACCATGTATCCTTGCATGACTTTGTCACAGTAACGGACATGCAGCAGAAAGATCAACTGAACACAACCTCAGAACTGAATATAATGATCATAACTGGCAGCCATATTGTCCAAGACAAATTAAACAAAAATCAAAAAGATGAAAAAAGCATTCTGCAACTTGATCAATTTTTGGTATAAAATAAAACACTTAGAAGAAACCCTCTTAGCATTTAGCTACTCACAATATGTCATTCAATCAGGGAAAAATTGGCATTATTTGTTGTGAACAATTGTTATGTGAAACTGAGCATGTGCAAACAAATAAAAAAAAAAGCAAAAAACTGGCACATGGATGTCAAGGTACTGCAATATTCCTGGCACCGTGGCCGACAATGACCCCCCAACCCCCCCCCCCCCCCACCCCCCCCGAACAACACGCCCGAACAACACTGCAATGTACCATTGCAAAAGTCCTCATTACAATAATATTACACATCCCCTTGTATAGATGCAAAGTGCAAAAAATAAATCTTGGAATTGGTACGCTAAGGCTAATAAACATAAGAGACAAAGACAAAAGATAAACAATAGAGAAATGAAAATGGCATCAGTGTAGGAGCCTAAAAAAACATGCAGGCAACCGCTGAATATCCAACGAGTAGATAAAACAAGTCACATGATATTCTTTTTTTAGTTCTCGTTCTCTGTTTAAAAATGTGTCTTTGACGCTAATATGAATGAAGCTAGTCAGATGCTACCTCTTTCTTGCCTATAGCTGGAAGTATTGTACTATACTGTAACATAAAAGAGAGAGAGAGAGAGAGAGAAAGAAAGAAAGAAATAAAGAAGAGAACAACCATCAATACAACTGTTTGACACCAAAAGCTTCTTCAGGACACTATTTACAACTGAAGCTTCCATGCTTTTGTAAGGGGAACCTTTAAAAGCTATCATTACACAAGTACAACAAGAAGATTTTAACTTTTCTTTCCAATACTATTATTTCTGCAGGCAAAGTCACAAATAAGGGTTTGAATAGATTTGTTTTTAGAAGGACATAAGAACAAAGCAAAGGGAGGAAAGAAATCAAGGGCAAATGACCAGGGGGGGAAAAAAATAAATATGGAGCTATTTTGTCTTTTGTTGTTGTTTTTTTTACATCAACTCCACACTTTAGTGTCTCAAACTATTCTTACAAAGAGCGAATGGGGGGAAAGGTCAAAATGATCTGAATGTTTGGAGTACCTGGTGGGCAGGGGGGTTGGAGGAGGAGGGGATAATCGGTGGTGTGGACGATGAGCCAGAGGAGCACAGCCATTTTGTTTGCATGGGATGACCAAAGAGCTCAATTCAACCGCTGAACTGAGGAGGAGGAGGGAGAGGAGGACAAAGAGACTTCTAAAGAGGGTTTGCGGCGGGTTGGTGATAGTTTATGTAGTGGGTAAGTGTCTCAGTCTATTATAGTGGAGAACGGCATGTTTTTATGGAGGTTGGGGTTTTGCGAGTGCCGGTTGCGACTGCGCACGGAGCTGAACACCATGTTGCAGCCCAGGATTTTGCACTTGTGCATCTCGCGCAGGTGCACAGTCTTGTAGTGCACGCGCAGCGTCCCTTTGTTACTGTACATTTTGTGGCAGATGTTGCAAAGGATCCCGTTGCTGCCCCCTTGGCCGCCCCCGTTGGACGACAAGAGAATCGACGAGGAGGACATCCCCTCCTCGTCCTCCTCCTCCCTCCCTCCTCCTCCTCCTCCTCTGAGTTCCACTCCCTCCTCGTCCTCCTCCCCGCGGAGCAGCCCTCCCCCTCCGCCGCCGCCGCCGCAGTGCCTCTTGGCCCGCTGGGAGAAGTCCTCCCCGTCGCTGTTCTCCTCCCTCTCCTCCTCCACCCCGTCCTCCTCGTCCTCGTCCTCCAGGTCGTCCATCAGGATGCCCTCGTCGCTGGCCTCGTCGGAGCCCTGCGAGGAGTGGACACTGCCGCTGGACTCCACGCTGGAGGCCGTGCTCAGGTCCAGCACCATGTAGTCGTCGGGCGGCGGCGCCCCCCGGAAGAAGCCGTTGTGGGCGTGGTGGTGGTGGTGGTTGTGGTGCGGGTTCTGGAAGCGGGGGCGGCCGAAGGGGAGGTGGGGGTACTCGAGGTGGCTGGCGGGGGAGCCCGGGTCGCGGTGGAGCCCGGCGGCGGCGGCGGCGGCGGCGGCGGCGGGCCCCAGGCCCATCCCGGCCGCCATGGCGTCCAGGCCGAAGTGGTGTCCGGCGTAGATCTTGGCCAGGAACTCGGCCCGCAGGTCCTTGGGGAGGGGCTTGAGGTGGGGGTCCAGGGCGATGTCATCCAACTCTTTGGTCAGCAGTTTGCGGTGCAGGTTGATGTTGGAGCTGTGCCTACAATTGGGGGAGAGAGACGCAGTGGGAGATAAGATGGCGGGCTTCTGCTTCGTCGACCTAATGATTAAAGTTATGGCCAAAGTACCGGGAAAATAAATACATTTTCTGTACTAATTTGAAGCGTGTGTTCAATTGTGATTGAACTCCTGATCAACCACTGGAGTAAAACATATACAATTTGGGAGCGGTGATCAGAGTAAGCCATTTGGATCCAGGCATATACACTATATAAATACTAGGCAGAAAGACTGCAGGCCACGGAGGGAAGAAACGGAGGGAAGCGCGCTCATCTGGCGACCAGAGAGCCAGCCACCACCGTGTTTGCCGCTGTCAGCATCGCACAGCCCCCCTGAATCCAATAGTCTCCAACTCAATTAAATCCTCATAGCCATGTTAGATGGGACTTGATCAATTGATTTGAGCTGTGGTAATGCGATAATAGAGCGGTGAGGGGGCGGGGGGGGGGGGGGGCTGGTTAGCATATTAGCACGGTCTCTGACACGGCTGTTATCACATTTTTTATCACAGAGACAGATCCAATCCAATAAAAAATAATGCTCTTGTATCAGTGTCTGGGTTTGGTTTAAACACACAAGACGTTCTATCATATAGAGTGACAAAGCCAAATACATCACAGTGAGTAGCAAAGGGGTAAAGCATGGTTGTTATTAGGGATGGTTTCTTTTCAGAATAAAAGCCATGCTGGGGAGAGCAACGGGACAACGGCCTGACAAATCAAAATCAACAGCATTAGCTTCATCTCCATTCTCCTCTCAGAGTCCAAAGGAAAACAAACAAATGTTGACTCAGGGGAAACATTACACAATACAAGTTACGGTAATAATAATAAAAAAAAAGGATTTAGAAAGTTATTCAACATATGTGGGGCATACACAGGGCCCACACCCTTTAAATTAAGTTGGCACTTAACTAAAATAAGTGAACAAGACGTAACGAGCAAAACACTTGAAACGTGGAGGGATGTCCATGCAGAGACGGCATGTGTGTGTTAAAAAAATTACGAAAGAAGCAACAGAAAAAAAATAAAACACCAAAGCAAAAAAGGGCCATCCTAGGGAAGACGATGCAGAATACAAAACAAAATGGAGGCACAATGTATAGTAGAGCTTACCAGCAGTGGCAGGGTTGGTGCAGTCAAAAAGGGTCCCTTTCCTTTAATTATTTACTTCCCTATCCGACATTCTCCTGCAAGAGGTAAACATACATTCATTTGAGGGACCCTTTTCTGTTAACCAGGCAACCAGGGGGCCCGTCCACGCAAGCATCATCAGCATTGAGGGGAGCGGGAGAGAGAGAGAGGTGTCTATGGCGCTCTATCGTGTTTGTTTGTGCGTCTCTGCGTGCATCAAGGTACGCATATGTGTGTGGGAGACACGGAGAGGGTGTTTGCGTGCGTGTGATTGTGTTACAGACTCACACTCCCATACGGTGTGAGTTATATCAAAGAGACTGGCGTACATTCTTTGTTCTTTGTGCCTCTTTGATAGCAGAGTGTGTAGCTGCAGTATAATGTTAGCGTATGGCTCCTTTAGGAGGGGCTCAGTTAACGGGACGTGATGCAACACTTTGTATTCTCGTAGACAAACACCCGTATGGTTGTTTGGATGCGTGGCCGGTGTTCATGCTTATCACTAATGAATCATAATGGCTGGGTTTTCAGTACACATCGGTTTTTACATTCAGGTCAGGGATGCTGTGGATGATGCTCAGGTAGGCGGGTCCCTTATAATAAGTCTCCAAGTCTCTCTGTTTCTAAAATAACACACCTTCTCACTGCTAATAAGCTCCAGGCTTCCAAGGCTATACGTTAAAGTCAAACATGTTAAATGCCATGCAGTAAAGCCCCGTCCCCCCTTTATGCTATCGCTATAGTATTTTATAAATACATACAGAGCTATAACAGAGATCATCACTTGTACAGCTTCATACAAAAAGAACAGACAGAACAAAACCAAAAAACAACAACCTAAATGTCAAGTGTGTTTATGAACATATATTGACCATGGCATAAATATAACTTCATGGAAATACAGTAATAAAAAGGCTTTGCCAAAGAATAAAATCCTTAACTTGATTATATATTCTATAAAGTGAAGACACACACATTTCGCAGAACAGAAGAGATTCCTCTGGTTTTTAGCAACACACATTTCAGTCACAGGGTTAGTTTCCCCGCCTCCCGTCTCTAATGACGTTAGCTGCCTTCTCTTTTGGCCACTAATGTGGCCGCTAAACAAATATGGCGGTCTCATCTTCACGGAAAAACACTGAGTAGGCCTCAAAGGGGGGCGGTGATGATTTTTAACTGTGAGGACTTCCATCATCTTTAGGCTAATCTGATGTCCCTTTCCCTTGTGTATCTGCATGTGTGTATTTTGTTGTGTGTGTGTGTTTCTGTGTGTGCGATGGCGACTAAATAAGTCATTTTGTAAATGAGACGAGAGGCCAAGTGGTATTAAACTGGCAGTGGAGGTTCTTTGTCTTGTCTGTCATTTGTGGCGTGTCAGGAGTTTTAAGGCGGCCGTGGGAGGAGAGAGAGGAGAGTTAATTTATCATTCTCTCTGTGACTGCTCTCTCTCTCTCTCTCTCTCTCTCTCTCTCTCTCTCTCTCTCTCTCTCTCTGCTCTCTCTCTTCTCTCTCTCTCTCTCTCTCTCTCTCTCTCTCTCTCTCTCTCTCTCTCTCTCTCTCTCTCTCTCTCTCTCTCTCTCTCTCTCTCTCTCTCTCTCTCTCTCTCTCTCTCTCTCTCTCTCTCTCTCTCTCTCTCTCTCTCTACCTGCTAGCATCCTGCCCAACAGCATAGACCACAGACAAATTAGTCCAGTGTGGACAGTACGTTTGTACTTATTTCAATTATTTCAATTTTAAAGCGTAACACAGATGATGGTGATATAAAATTAATGAAGAATATCCTCTGTTTCTAAAGCTCAATAGTTATATTATGAAATCATATTTTATCTCAAGATATTTAGATTTTTTTAATTATGTATATGCTTTGCATTTGAAGATCTTTTTGTTACATATGTTCTCTCTGTAAATAATGAATACTTTTTAGTTTCAGAGAGAGAAACAGAGAGCCAGAGGGAGAGACCAATAAAACAAAGAGAGAGAAAAAGAGAGAGAGGGGGGGAGTGCGAAACTGAGCATATATGTGCACCACATGCTGTGAAGGGAACGAGGGGCGAGTGAGGCTGAGGGAAGACAATCACTCTGCGTTTCGACAGAACATCTTTTAGGACCTACTGTCGTGTTGTCTGCACAGAAAAGTGTGTTTTTATAAACGATATACAGGTCGACTGAAGTGAGAAAAGCCGACAAACTGAGCACACTGTTACTTCTCGAGAAGGGCTCACATCATTACTTTACTGATGGTTTAAAAAAATGGAAAAGCTTGGCTAATAAGAGAGATGATTGCTGGTACACATGCCTTCACTGTAGTTAATCACCCAGCGGCGTACCAATGCTGCTGCTGCTGCTGCTGCTGCAGAGAGCACTGGCTCCCTTCAATAAATACGCAATCATTTACCACTGTTCAGCAGGCAGCCCGACACACCACAGCCATGTGTACACACTAGCACATACACACGCAGACACGCACACACACGCAGACACAGCACACACACACACACACACACACACACACACACACACACACACACACACACACACACACACACACACACACACACACACACTCACTCTCACACTCGCGAAGGGAAGTACAAAATACTGGTTAGAGGGCACGTCAGACTGTCCTTGTGTTTTGGGTAATCTGCTCTTAATTTGCTGATTTTATAAAGAGGCCCGAGCAATTGATTTAAACCTTTTTTTATTGCCTATTTGTTTTGGTCATTGTTATCAGCGAAATACTTATTTTTTATCTGGATGATTGTGTTATACCCCGGTTACCGCATACATCATAGTAATGTGACCACATTAAAACCTAAAAGAAAAATCCCTGAACTTTATTATTTCTGTCTGTGCGCTGTTTAATATTATCGGGAAAATTACTCTCTTGAAAATGACCAAATTATTTCCCTGTGTTTCCTCCTCCTCCTCGACTGCATTTTACACATATTATGTAGTTAAAGGATTACCCAGGGACACATCCTGATGAGGGTCTGGCCAGAGAACTGACCAAACTCCAACCCCCAGAATTCCTCCAGCACTTGCAATACCTTGCTCCCTTGTGTTTTGTCTCCCATTATAACCCAGCAACAGAGCCCAGCGATAATCGCTCCCATATGCTCTTCAGAATCCCTTCCCCTGCTGGAAGAGTGTGGAGACATTAGAACTGTTGACCCCAGATCAACACGCATTTCCTTAAAATGTGTTGTTTTGTGTGCACGACAGCCATGGCAGCCAAGAGCTACAGGTTTTACCGCTTAGGATTTAAAATGGACTTCCTTTTGTTGTTTTTATATTTTCATAAAAAATAGTGTTTTATATATTGATTTGTTCATGGGACGTACAAAATATAATAGCCGCACATTGGGAATTGAATCGAAAATATGTCCTGGTTCTAGGTCATGTTGTTTCTTTTTTAAAGAACTAAGTCTTCACTCCTGATAGCTTTCTTCATTTTAAGCTACGTTATCATTTTAGTTTGAACTCATTCCCGGAATACCCTACAAATAAATATATATTTTATTCTCTATCGCCACATCAATCAATTATTTGTATCTTCTTTTTTATGTCAAGACATTTTCCCAAATGTCGGTTAGAATTCCAAATTTTTTTTTGCATAAGGTGACAGATAAACAGAGAACACAGCTATTGGTCCAATAGGTCCATAACATGTTCATTATGTGTACTATTACTTCATTAACTAGACAAGACTGCAGTCCGCCCCGGCACTAAGGTCTATTTAGCCAGAGGAGGCCATCTGTATAAGCGCCATAAGAGGGATACCTGCTGATAAGCACGGACCTGATTTCCTCAGCCAGTAGCTTGTGTTTTTAAAGAGACTTTCTAGCTACGTTGCCAGCTAATGAAGCTGTTGTGCTGTCTCTGACTACTCCTAGATAGCACTACACTTCCTGTCATGCTAATAAGCCCCCATAAACCTTCTGGGGGATCGCCACTCGTTTCAGCGCTCCGATAAGTAGAGTGTGTGTTTTTATACAGAACGACAGTCAGGAGACTCATTGATGAGATAAAATTTACACAGAAACAAATAATTATTTCTGCTAATGTATCTGTATGCACTTGTGTATGTGTGTGTGTGTGTGGTGTGTGTGTGTGTGTGTGTGTGTGTGGTGTGTGTGTGTGTTGTGTGTGGTGTGTGTGTGTGTGTGTGTGTGTGTGTGTGTGTGTGTGTGTGTGTGTGTGTGTGTGGTGAGTGAGTTATGTTTGGGCTCATGTTTGAGCGTATATACCTGATATGTGGTGGATGCGTGCTTGCGTTTGTGTTTCACATGCATGCACCATTACATTATTCTGTATCTGCCTACGTGTGCCTGCAGCCTGGTGTGTGTGCCCATATGTGAGTGTCTGTGCCCGAGTGTTTGTGTGTTGTGTGTGTGTGTGTGTGTGTGTGTGTGTGTGTGTGTTGTGGTGTGTGTGTGTGTGTGTGTGTGTGTGTGTGTGTTGTGTGTGTGTGTGTGTGTGTGTGTGTGTGTGTGTGTGTGCGTGTGTGTGTGTGCAGGTATCTGAGAGAGCAGGTACACGTGTAGGAGACAGCAGGCCTGTCGTGCCTCAGGCTAACTCTGTCCCCGAAGCCTCGTCAGGAGATGGAAGCCAACCAATGGCGCGGCGGCGGTGCTAAGCTAAGCTGCGCCGCGTCAAGGCAGAGCTTTAATAACGCTTCCTGTCATCTCCCTGCTGTTGCCACAGCTGTGTCAGGTGAACAGCGTGAAGGCAACGCGGCTTATGTTAACTCCGCTGTTTTTTTGTCTTTCCTTTCTCATCTCCTCCTCCTCCTCTCATCCCCCACTCTCTCCTCCTCCTCCTCCTTCTCCTCCCCCCCCCTCCCCCTCTACTCCTGCCTCTTCCTCCCCCCCTCCCTGATCCCGGGCAGAAGCCAGAGAAGTCACCTGCTCTGGTTTACTGGCAGCCTAATGAACATGCAGTGGCAGGGAGCAGATGCCACTCTCACGAGGAACTTAATAAAAGCTCAGGGGTGAGAAGGTGGGTGTGAGGGACATTTTGTCTGTGGATGAGACGGATGATTTGCTATCTGGAGTCTTTGAGTTGCCAATTACCTGGAGAATAAAGGGAAGACGAGAAGAGCGCGGTTTGTTTGGCTGGGAGGGGGGATGTAGCTCTGAAAGTTGTTCGGCATCAAATGAATGTGTCAACCTGCCGGAGATTTTTTACACACACTAAAAGATTATTTTAGTTTCATTCCACAATTTCCCCCCTAGAGGAGTTGGTTGCTTGCGTTTCTCCCCGGTTCCTGGTTGTTCCCATGTAGTCTGAACACAAGAAATATTTTCTCGTGCTGTGGAATCTAAGGAGGGTGGATTCACTTTGAGGCACAAGGCTGGGAGTGAGAATATGATACTCTGTACGTCATCAGGTCGAAAGAGATGCAATTCTACTAGTTTTAAGACGTTTTCAGATGGAATATGATACTCTGTACGTCATCAGGTCGAAAAGAGATGCAATTCTACTATTTTAAGACTTTTCAATCAATTTAAATTACTTTTACAACTTGCTTCACGGATTCCCCTACTTATACTCCATATTTTATACCTGTCTAACTATATACAAGTTTATATTGGACAGGGTTATTTGTGTGACTTTGAATGAACGGTTCAACATCTTTAACCATGGCCTGTCTAAAGAAACAAACACATCTAGCAACTCCTCTGGGAGATGCTAGGCCAAGTGGTATATGCGTAATATAATATGCCTCCAGCATGTGTTACTGAACCAAACTGCTACCAGTGCCGCTACCGTTTATTTCAAGGGCAGTTTGTGTGTGTGTGTGTGTGTGTGTGTGTGTGTGTGTGTGTGTGTGTGTGTGTGTGTGTTGTGTGTGTGTAGGAAACTGCTACCAGTGCCGCTACCGTTTATTTCAAGGGCAGTTTGTGTGTGTGTGTGTGTGTGTGTGTGTGTGTGTGTGTGTGTGTGTGTGTGTGTGTGTGTGTGTGTGTGGAGACGATAAGTGCTAACAAGCCCAGGTGAGTGGGGCTAGGTTCAACTCCAGACGCGTTAATAAATGCAGCGGTTTGACAGACCTCCGTCTCGTATGTTAAAATATGCACCTTCACCTACCTGCCAGTGACAAGGTGAGGGGAGTGCAGGTAAATAACACACAGCTGTCCTACAGGGGCATGCTTGTGGACAAGTAGGTTTGTGTGTCAGTGTATGTTCCTGTATGTGTGCATGTGTGTTTGCGTGTGTGTGTGTGTGTGTGTGTGTACAGTTTTTCGAACTGACACGCTTGCTGTACTTTGACTTGACAAGGTGCTGTGTGTCACTGAATCTATCTCTTAGTAATTAATTAGCTCAACAGCTGTTGAGAGACGTACTTTATATCTAGTTGAACTAAGTATTTTGCAACTATGCAAAGATACTTCTAAATGAAAAGATACAAACTATGTGTGTGTCAAAAAAAATAAAAATAAACACAATTAACCCTTCCACAATTTTACTCCGATTTACCTACCGTGTTGACATTTAACTAACATACACTAACAAATAGACATGACCAGAAATAATAATCAAAATAAACATTTACACTGGATCGACCTCTCAAAGCGTTGGCGCTCTCTCGACGTGTTAACTAACCTGGCTCTAGGCTCCGTCGGGGAGGGGGAAAGCGTGCGTTGGCAGCCGGCCACGTGCCACACGTGCATCTCCTTGAGGTGGTGGACGTTCTTGTAAGCTGAGCTTCACGCTGTATGGAAGCTTCTGAAGCTTCTTTCTTGCACACGGTAAGGCGCAGATCTGGGGGGGTCGGGCGCTGGGAGCACAGGTCCCCCTTCGGCGACTGCGACGGGCGGGGGAAACTTGGGCGGG
>OLKM01005175.1:0-18147 GCA_900291075.1 Melanogrammus aeglefinus | reverse complement strand
GTGGATCCTGGACCTGGAAGGATAAGGGGGAGTTAGAACGGGCGTGTGCGCCTTCGGCCTCTCACACCGCAGACACGTTGGTGGATTGTTGCGTTTGGGTTTTCCAATACGCAATATCGTTACACGCCCTATGGTAAAGGGCTTGGTGGCCACTGGACACCCTGCACTGGAAATGTGTGTAAAACTAAGGTGCGTGGCAACTGGGGAACACTGGGAACAGCCCTGCAGTGGGAGTGTCCTCTCTGCAGATGTGTGCTGGGTTTTCTGTTGCAGCAGTTCTAAAATAAAGCGTTTTATGTCCCCGGCCACTCTACTATATCCCTGTTCTGGCTGCTGCCCGCCTCCCCCTCACAAACGCAGCACTGACCCACATCTTGCTTTTAACGTAAACATGCGTCCACCGAGCCACCAATGAATACATGCTGGGGAACCGCCTTCCTTGTGACAATGTTGTGGGATTCCAATGTTGTGTGTTGTGGCTCTCATCCTCGGTATTCTTTAATGTGTGTGTGTGTGTGTAGGCTCAGGTGGCGTTCCTCCAGGGTGAGAGGAAAGGGCAGGAGAACATGAAGCAGGACCTGGTGAGACGCATCAAGATGCTGGAGTACGCCCTGAAACAGGAGAGGTACGCTACACTAACGCACCCACCACACTAATGCACACTTAGCACACTTGAACACACGCAACACTCGAACACTCGTTTTACTTCCTCTGTGCCCTGATACCTTATCAGCTCTTCTCAGCGTGTCCCTGTGATGATGTGTGCTGCCCCTGTGGCGGTCTTGTGGTGTTTGATGTGTTGCTGCCCCTGTGGTGGTTTATGTGTTGCTGGCCCCCTGTGGCGGTCTGTGGTGTTTGATGTGTTGTTGCTGCCCCCTGTGGCGGTCTGTGGGTGTTGATGTGTTGCTGCCCCCTGGGTGGTGTTGATGTGTTGCTGCCCCTGTGAGCGGTCTGTGTGTTGATGCCTGTTTGCTGCACTTGGCGGTCCCTTGTGGTGTTGATGTGTTGTTGCTGCCCTGTGGGCGGTTGTGGTGTTGATGTGTTGGCCTGCCCCCTGTGGCGGTCTGTGGGTGTTGATGTGTTGCTGCCCCTGTGGCGGCCTGTGGTGTGATGTGTTTGCTGCCGCCCCTGTGGCGGTCTGTGGTGTTGATGTGTTGCTGCCCCCTGTGGCGGTCTGTGGTGTTGATGTGTTGCTGCCCCCTGTGGCGGTCTGTGGTGTTGATGTGTTGCTGCCCCCTGTGGCGGTCTGTGGTGTTGATGTGTTGCTGCCCCCTGTGGCGGTCTGTGGTGTTGATGTGTTGCTGCCCCCTGTGGCGGTCTGTGGTGTTGATGTGTTGCTGCCCCCTGTGGCGGTCTGTGGTGTTGATGTGTTGCTGCCCCCTGTGGCGGTCTGTGGTGTTGATGTGTTGCTGGCGCCCTGTTGGCGGTCTGTGGTGTTGATGTGGTTGCTGCCCCTGTGTGCGTCTGTGGTGTTGAATGTGTTGCTGCTCTTCCCTGTGGCGGTCTGTGGTGTGATGTGTTCGTTGCTGGCCCTGTGGTGGTCTGTGGTGTTGATGTGTTGCTGCCCCTGGTGGCGGTCTGTGGTGTTGATGTGTGTTGCTGCCCCCTGTGGCGGCCCTGTGGTGTTGATGGTTGCTGCACCTGTGGGCGGCCGTGGTGTTGATGTGTGTGCTGCCCCCAATGTGGCGACCCTGTGGTGTTTTGATGGTGTTGGCTGCCCCCTGTGGCGGTCTGTGTGTTGAGTGTGTTGCTGCCCCCCCTTTGGCGGTCTTTGGTGTTGCAGGGCCAAACACCCAAGAAGCTAAGACCCGTTACAGACAGAGAGTCCCTGGAGACAAGAAGCCCGGAGCTGGAGGCCTGAGCCACCGTACGTTGACCCAACAGAGATCACGCTGTCATGGAGCCCCGGCTCCGGTGGATGGGACGCTGGTCCTAATGGAATGATTCTGTTTTGCTCCCGTACCCAAATGGCCCAGCAGAGTCCGATTCCGAGCCAGCCAATCAGATGTCCTGGAAGGAGGGACGTCAGCTATTACGAAAGTGAGGCTCCTTTCCATCTGTTGTATGGTTCATTATGTTGATGATGTCCTACTACGTGATGAGCAGTGATTTAGAATATCAATGAGGTCATACCGTGTGTTCCTGATGATCTTCCTGTTTGTCTTCCTCTCATGTGGTTCCTGGTGGTCTTCCTGGTGGTCTTCCCGGTGGTCTTCCTGATGGTCTCCCTGGTGGTCTTCCTGATGGTCTCCCTGGTGGTCTTCCTGGTTTCTTCCTGGTCTCCCGGATGTCTTCCTGGTGGTCTTCTTGATGGTCTCCCTCGTGTTCTTCCTGATGGTCTTCCTGATGGTCTTCCTGGTGGTCTTCCTGGTGGTCTTCCTGATGTCTTCCTGATGTCTTCCTGGTGGTCTCCCTGGTGGTCTCCCTGGTGGTCTTCTTGATGGGCTCCCTCGTGTTCTCCCTGGTGGTCTCCCTGGTGGTCTCCCTGGTGGTCTCCCTGGTGGTCTTCCCGGTGGTCTTCCTGGTTTCTTCCTGGTCTACCTGATGTCTCCCGGTGGTCTTCCTGGTTTCTTCCTGGTCTTATCCTGATGTCTCTCCCGGATGTCTTCCGTGTTGTCTTCCTGGTTTTCTTCCTGGTCCTACCTGATTGTTCCCGGATGTCTTCCTGGTGGTCTTCCTGGTGTCTTCCTGGTTTCTTCCTGGTCTACCTGATGTTCCCGATGTCTTCCTGGTGGTCCTTCCTGATGTCTTCCCGGGTTGGTTCTTCCTGGTCTTCCTGGCGGTCCTCAGGGTACCTGGAGGAGGTGGGCTACTCAGACACCATCCTGGACATGCGCTCCAAGCGCGTCCGCTCCCTACTGGGGAGGAGCAGCCCGGAGGCCAACGGTCCCCCGCCAAGCGAGACCGCCCCAGAGGGAGAACCCTTCGGAGGAGGTGGAGGTGGAGGAGGAGGAGGCGGAGGAGGAGGCGGAGGAGGAGGAGGCAGCGACAGCGGAGAGTCCCTATTGGTCCGACAGATTGAGGAGCAGATCAAGAGGTGAGCGGGGGGGGGCAGATGGTCGACTGCAGGCCTGTTCTCCGGGGGAGGACTGGAGTAAAGTGTGTGTGTGTGTGTGTGTGTGTGTGTGTGTGTGTGTGTGTGTGTGTGTGTGTGTGTGTGTGTGTGTGTTAGGAACGCGGGGAAGGAGAGCACCTCCTCCCGTGTGGGGGGCTCGGTCCTGGACCAGATCCCCTTCCTGCACGGCTGCCAGGACGAGGAGGACGACAGCGACGACAGGACGGACGACTTCACGGCCATGGGCCACGGACCTGCAATCGACGGGACCCTCCGGGAAAAAAACAAGAAGCCGCGCGCAAAGGTGGGTTCCGCTGTCTGCTGACCCCCCCCCTCTCGTCCCCCTCTGCCCCCCCTGTGCCCCCCCCCTCTGTCCCCCTCTGCCCCCCCTCTGTCCCCTCTGTCCCCCTCTGCACCCCCCCGCCCTTCTGTCCCCCCCTCTGCCCTCCTCTGTCCCCCTGCCCCCCCCCTCTGCCCCCCTCTGTCCCCCCCTGTCCCAGCGCTGTCCCCCCCATCTGTCCCGTCACTGACACCCCCCGCTGTCCCCTCATCTGTCACGTCGCTGACCCCCCCCTTCTCTGCCCCCCCCCCCCCCCCCCTGTAGGGAAGCCCATGACCTCCGACCTGGACCCCGAGGAGGAGGAAGGAGGAGGAGGAGGAAGGAGGAGGACGGACTCGGGAGGACGCGCTCGGAGAGTTTGACTTTCCTGGGCTCGGGGAGGAGGGGGAGGGGGGGGAGAGGCCCGCCTGGTCGGGACGACGGACGGGAGTTAGGTAACGCTGTTGCCATAGCAACGACACCACCCTCCACCACCACCACCACCAGCACCAGCACCAGCACTGCCCTCCACTCCACTCTCCCATCACGCGTCACCAGTTTTTAACTTCCTGTCTCTCCTGTACCTTCCGGCCCTTTCTGTTGGTGTCCTCGCGGTGGCGTCCTGATTGTCAATAAAGCCGATGTCTTTCCCCAAGCACTCGTCTCTCTGTGCCTTTCATGAACTCTGGGCGCTCCATTTCCTGTCACCACGCACTCAGACCTGCTCTGCGTCCCTGCAGACTCCCCGGGGGTTCTGCTTTGGTTTGTGTTTGTACATGTCGTCATATTCACCCTGTCACGGGCAGGAGCGGTCAGCTTTGTGTTTTGATTTGCGTTGGACGTCCTGTCTGTGGCTCATGGACCTCGTTCCGCTTGCTCTGCCTCTCGCCGCTTCCTTTGGTTCTGCCTTTTTATTTACGGCCGTTCCTCGACCTGTGCCGTGCGTGTGTGTGTTGGTGTGCGTGCGTGTCTGCGTGCGAGCGTCTGTATGTTTTGATTTGACCTCCATCCCCCCTGTCTCGCCATCTTCCTCACCCTGACCTCTGACCTCTCTGCATGACTGGCTGTGTTTTGTGTCTTGTCTCCTTCTCGCCCGGTTCAGAGAACCACAGGACAAGTTACAGGCATCATGTCGGACTTCCCTCCCAAAACCCTCCCCCCCCCCTTCGGTGTCGGGACCGTCTCGCCCCGGGGAAGGTAAGACCCCAGCCCCCCCTCTGGCCTGCTGCAGAGCCCCCGCCCACCAGACACTGTTCCACCATCCCTCTTCTGCTCTGCTCTCCTTTTTAGAGGAGGCGTTGGATATGTCATCGGACCTCAAAGGCTTTATCCTCCTTTAACCCTGTTCTACAGAGAACCCTGTTCTACAGAGAACCCTGTTCTACTCAGAGAACCATTTTCTACAGAGAACCCTGTTCTACAGAGAACCCTGTTCTACTCAAGAGAACCCTGTTCTACTCAAGAGAACCCTGTTCTTCTCAAGAGAACCCTGTTCTACAGAGAACCCTGTTCTACTCAGAGAACACTGTACTACAGAGAACCCTGTTCTACTCAAGAGTTTTCCTGTGGAGAACCCTGTTCTACAGAGGTTCTCCTTATGAGGGAACCTCCTTCTTAGGGAGGTACCATCCAGTGGGCGCCCCTCGTGATGACGGTAGCTGACTGGTTCTCCTCCCCTCCAGCAGGGGGCGCCCTGGGCTTCTCCTCTGACGTCTTCATCATGGACGCCGTCGGGGGCGGGGACATGAACCTGGGCGAGCTGGCGGACCTCACGGTCGCCAACGACAACGACCTCTCCATGATGGACGTGAGTACTCTGCAGCACACAGCGGTTTCTGATCCATTAAGCCAACCCCTGAGGAACCCCTCTCACCCCCTCAGAACCCCCTCACCCTCTGAGGAACCCCATCACTCCCTGAGAACCCCCTCACCCTCTGAGGAACCCCATCACTCCCTGAGAACCCCATCACTCCCTGAGAACCCCATCACTCCCTGAGAACCCCCGAACCCCTGAGGAACCCCCTCACCCCCTCAGGAACCCCCCCCCCCCCCCCGATTTGTCTCCCGCTGACTGTCTCCCCCTGACTGTCTCCCCCTGACTGTCTCGCCCCTGTCCCCAGATGCAGGACCACCGGGAGGAGTTTAAGAAGACGGTGGAACCCGCGCTTCCACGCTGCGCAGCCACTTCGACGCCATCCGGGCACTGACCTTTCACCCCAGCCAGGAGGTGCTGCTCACCGCCTCCGAGGACGGGACCCTGAAGCTGTGGAACCTCAACAAGGCCATGCACTCCAAGAAGTAGGGACCCCCATCCCTCAGAACCCCTCCCACCGTGAGCTAGAGCTAGAGCTAAACCAATCAGAGCCCTCCCACCGTGACCATGAGCTAAACCAATCAGAGCCCTCCCACCGTGACCATGAGCTAAACCAATCAGAGCCCTCCCACCGTGACCATGAGCTAAACCAATCAGAGCCCTCCCACCGTGAGCTAGAGCTAGAGCTAAACCAATCAGAGCCCTCCCACCGTGAGCTACAGCTCAACCAATCAGAGCCCCTCCCACCGTGAGCTAGAGCTAGAGCTAAACCAATCAGAGCCCTCCCACCGTGAGCTAGAGCTAGAGCTAAACCAATCAGAGCCCTCCCACCGCGAGCTAGAGCTAAACCAATCAGAGCCCTCCCACCGTGAGCTAGAGCTAGAGCTAAACCAATCAGAGCCCTCCCACCGTGAGCTAGAGCTAGAGCTAAACCAATCAGCACCGGTCCCACCGTGACCATGAGCTAAACCAATCAGAGCCCTCCCACCGTGAGCTACAGCTCAACCAATCAGAGCCCCTCCCACTGTTAGCTAGAGCTAAACCAATCAGAGCCCCTCCCACTGTGACCATGAGCTACAGCTAAACCAATCAGAGCCCCTCCCACCGTGACCATGAGCTACAGCTAAACCAATCAGAGCCCCTCCCACCGTGACCATGAGCTAGAGCTAAACCAATCAGAGCCCCTCCCACTGTTACCATGAGCTAAACCAATCAGAGCCCCTCCCACTGTGGGCCCCGGCTTAACCTGTCTGCCGGTCTGTCTTCAGCTAAACCTGTCTGTCTTTATCGCAGGAACGCAGCGCTGGATGTGGAACCCATCTACACCTTCAGAGCACACAGGTGAGGAACACATGAACACATGATGAACACATGACGACCCTGTGAACACATGATGAACACATGATGAACACATGAACACATGACGACCCTGTGAACACATGATGAACACATGGTGAAAACATGATGAACCCATGAACACATGATGAACCCATGAACACATGATGAACCCATGAACACATGGTGAACACATGAACACATGGTGAACACATGACGCCCCTGTGAACACATGAACATATGGTGAACACATGACGACCCTGTGAACACATGGTGAACACATGGTGAACACATGACGACCCTGTGAACACATGGTGAACACATGACGACCCTGTGAACACATGGTGAACACATGATGAACACATGGTGAACACATGACGACCCTGTGAACACATGATGAACACATGATGAACACATGACGACCCTGTGAACACATGGTGAACACATGATGAACACATGGTGAACACGTGATGAACACATGATGAACACATGACGACCCTGTGAACACATGGTGAACACATGATGAACACATGATGAACACATGGTGAACACATGACGACCCTGTGAACACATGGTGAACACATGTATCCTACACCTGTTTCCGCCTCCTGTCTGTCTGTGTCTGTGTCTCCCCCTCCTACCTGTCTGTCTGTTTGTCTCCCCCTCCTGCCCGTCGGTCTGCTGTGTGCCTGTCTCACCCTCCTGTCCGTCTGCCCTTCCTTCCTGCCTGTCTGTCTGCAGCGGGGCGGTGCTGTCTCTGGCCATGGGCCCTGAGGGCGAGGCCTGCTACAGCGGGGGTCTGGATGGCTCGGTCCGCTGCTGGAGGATCCCGGACCTCAACGTGGACCCCTACGACAACTACGGTACCCTCAGGGCCCCGGGCAGGCGCTTTATCCACTCACAACGAGTGTTGGTCAGGAGAAGGAGACACTATGTCACTACAGTGAGGCCAAGCACTAACCATCACCGGGTTAACCCCTTCCCCGTACACTAGAGCAGCTAGGGTAGGACGCTCCACAGCGCTGAGCGCCGGGGCGTACAGCGTGTAAGAACATGAGCTGCCAGTCGTAAAAGTGAGTCAAGCTGTTTCAGATGAACTCTTGATCTTTACCAAGTACAGCAGAGAGTTATGGAAGAGGAAGAGTGGAACCGTGCTGCTATGAAACCGGTACTGTGTGTGTGTGTGTGTGTGTGTGTGTGTGTGTGTGTGTGTGTGTGTGTGTGTGTGTGTGTGTGTGTGTGTGTGTGTGTGTGTGTGTGTGTGTGTGTGTGTGTGTGTGTGTGTGTGTGTCCCCAGACCCCGGCGTTCAGAGCCTCGTCCTGGGGGGCCATGGGGACGCCGTCTGGGGCTGGCCTTCTCGGCGGCCCCACCGGCGGCTGGCCTCCTGCTCGGCGGACGGCAGCGTGAGGGTCTGGGACCCGCTGGGCTCCACCCCTGCCTCTCCGTCCTCAACAAGGAGAAAGGTAGGTGCCCCGTCGCCATGGTAACCCCGGGGTTCCAGGGGGGGGGCTTTTATGTAGTATTTGATGGGGTCTCTTTGTTTCCCCAGAGCGTGGCACCCCCACCTCGGTGGCCTTCGTGACCTCCGACCCCAACCAGGTGGTGGTGTCGTACGACGGCGGCGACACGCTCCTCTACGACCTGAACACCGAGCAGAGCCTCGTCGCCCTGGAGACGCAGACCGTGGACGGTGAGCCCCCCCCCTCCATTGGACCATAGCGTAGCATGTCCAGTAGCCTCAGAACGTAGCGTAGTGCTGGCCTCTGTCTGTCTCGGGCCTCCAGGGGGCAGCATGTGTCTGTGTCCCCCGGGCCTCCAGGCCTCCAGGGGGCAGTGTGTGTCTGTGTCCCCGGGCCTCCAGGCCTCCAGGGGGCAGCGTGTGTCTGTGTCTCTGGGCCTCCAGGCCTCCAGGGGGCAGTGTGTGTCTGTCTCAGGCCTCCAGGGGGCAGCGTGTGTCTGTGCCTCCAGGCCTCCAGGGGGCAGTGTGTGTCTGGACAGGCGTTGAGTAGCTGTGCTGTTGTGTCCCCAGGGAGCCAGCTGATCCATCGTGTGGTCAGCCACCCCTCGGAGCCCATCTCCATCACCGCCCACGACAACCGCACCATCCGCTTCCTCGACAACAAGACCGGTGAGTTGAGGACGAGGAGTCGGCCCGCTGTGGAAGAACAGCGCATTTAAAGACGTGTGTGTGTGTGTGTGTGTGTGTGTGTGTGTGTGTGTGTGTGTGTGTGTGTGTGTGTGTGTGTGTGTGTGTGTGTGTGTGTGTGTGTGTGTGTGTGTGTGTGTGTGTGTGTGTGTGTCCCTCCCTACAGGTAAAGTTGTCCACTCCATGGTGGCTCACCTGGACGCGGTCACCTGTCTGACCACCGACCCCAAGGGCACGTACCTCATCTCTGGCAGTGAGTAGCGGCCCGTCCGCACGCGTCACCACGGCGACGCATCCGCACGCGTCACCACGGCGACACATTTAGAGACCAGCCCAAGGGAAGCTCCTCCCCCTAACGCCAGGTTTAAGAAACGCTTGAAACAACCGTTGGGTTATTGTAACACATATACATATATATATATACATTTATATCCATTTACACTCAAGGCGTTTAGCGGGCCCTTTTATCTAAAGCTCTCAATAAGTAGATTTGTCTCAAGAAACGGAGACAACAATATATCGCTGTCGGAACAGGTGATCATAGAACGAAGCACCAACCATCACTAGGTTAACCCATTCCCCGCACACAACAAAGACAGAGTGCATTCGTAAAAAAATATTCAAGCTTTTTTAGATTATCTTTTGATCGATGACTACACAATGCTTACTACTTTTTTTAAGTGCCAGAACGTACAGCATACAATCATTGCGTACATTTAGTGCCAGTTGGTCCATCTTCAGATTAGTGTCCTTTTGCCAAGGCGCTCCCTCAGGTAACGGCAGAGCCCTTTAGCGTCAGCCGCTGGGGTCCAGAAGCACCGTGAAGGAAACCACAATGAAGTCAAATACCTCCAGGGCAGGGATCTGATCCTCTGCACTGGTTTCATTCTTACCTCTACATTACCAGGGACGTCCCACGGAGATGACGACATCTCTGTCAAAGAGCCCTCGACAAAGTAGCAGTAATGAGGTTTAAGAAAAAGCATTAAAAAAAAAGCTTTTGGAGTACGTCACACAACCACAGGCCTGACCGAGAGCTGGAGCCGGTCTAACCGGTAGAGCGAGGACGGATTACGATTGGAATGCCTCCAAACCCTTCAGGACCTCTAGAGGAGATGTAACATAAAACATCCTCTAGAGGAGAGGATGTAACATAAAACAACATCCTCTAGAGGATGTTGTTTTATGTTACATCCTCTCCTCTAGAGGGTGTTTTATGTTACATCCTCTCCTCTAGAGGGTGTTTTATGTTACATCCTCTCCTCTAGAGGGTGTTTTATGTTACATCCTCTCCTCTAGAGGGTGTTTTATGTTACATCCTCTCCTCTAGATCAGGGGGTTTCATATTGGGTGGATGTGATCCTCCCCTCAGAGGAGGTAAGGACCGCCTCCCCCCCCCCCCCCCCTTAGGTCCACCTGACCTGACACACACACTCCTCTTCAGTAAATGACATCTTTTGTGTGTTCCAGGCAATGATGATTTTCAATAACTAATCAAAGTAATGTTGACGACATTTTATTTCCACAACTTTTCTAAAAGTGCATTCCTGATTCTTTGCAACAGCAAATCATTTCCAACGTCATGCAGGCCTAATTGAGGCTACATTTAAAATGACTGAGCACCAGTCGGCCTCTCCACACGTCAACAGAACATCCTTAAAGGGTAATCCCGCTGTAACATGGATCTGGGATATGTTCTGGATGATAACGAGTTGAAACGTTTGTTTTGGAGCACAAAAAACACATAGACTCTTTCTTCAGTTGGCTGCTTTTAGACGATTCCTTCAAAGCGCTATAATCTTGGAACGAAGGGGGCAGTGGTTATGGTAAAAACTAAATCTCTATTTTAAAACACTTAAAAGGCTAGAAGTAGCCCGACACTTCTTTGGTAGTATAATAAGGGTCTTAACTTATAAAACGAGGCATTGAGAGCTTTGTAAGTACAGATTGTTTATTAAAAAGGACATTTTATACACACAATACCGTCAGTAGATCACCCGGCGACACCTTCTGTTTTGAAGACTCGATCAGTAGATTGGCGGACACAGAGCCTGCGTGTTGCTGACGGATGTCACGATCTGTGAGCAGCATCACCCCCATGGCCCACCCAGTTCACGGGTTCAAGACAACACAACTTTGACTTTGAATCGACTCGTCCACATCAGTGGAACCATGAGGCCTCGCTTTTGAGGCGCAGAGGGGTTCGTCCTCCACCTGCAGCCTTGATCTGTATTTGTTTTTAATCAGGGTCAGTGGTGAAAACCCACACTCACACAAGTAGGTGGAGGTAGAGGGGGTTAAGACTTCCACAGCCCTAGTGGAGATCTGGGGGAACCCGCTCTCCACAGACATCCAGGAACATTCAGGATCATATTTCCTACGTATTTTGCTGGGTCCTGTCTCCTCCCTTAATGCTGGCCCCTGTTTGCTTGGAGGAAACGATGCATTTTAAAACTAATACACGGACGCACAATTACCGATATCAATAGAGCTGCATACAGATGGGTATTTCTTCTTTGTGTGTCGCGTGTCGTGCCTCCCCTTTGGCTCTTTGGCGCCCCCCAGGGGAGGCGTGCCTCACCTATTGAAAACCCCTGCTCTAGAGGATCCTCTCCTCTAGTGGATCCCTCTACAGGATCCTCTCCACTAGTGGATCCCTCTACAGGATCCTCTCCACTAGTGGATCCCTCTACAGGATCCTCTCCACTAGTGGATCCCTCTACAGGATCCTCTCCTCCAGGGGTTTGCCTGAGGGGCTCCAGGTTTGAGGGGCCCATGAAGGCCTGTGGGCCCCATCAGGGCCGCCCTAGGGAGCGGTCTGACCCTCTGCTGCCCCCTCAGGTCACGACTGCTCGGTGCGCCTGTGGATGCTGGACAACAGGACGTGTGTGCAGGAGATCACGGCGCACAGGAAGAAACACGACGAGGCCATCCACGACGTGGCCTTTCACCCCTCCCAGCCCTTCATCGGCAGCGCCGGGGCCGACGCCCTCGCCAAGGTCTTCGTCTAGCGGGATGGCGCCGGCACGGGGTGAGACAGTAGGTCCTGGAGACAGGGCTGAGAGACGGGCGTAGGGTGAGACAGGGCTGTGAGACAGGGGTGTGGCTGGACAGGGCTGTGGTGGGACGGGCGTGGGGTGAGACAGGGCTGGGAGACAGGGTTGTGGTGAGACGGGCGTGGGGTGAGACAGGGCTGGGAGGACAGGGCTGTGGTGGGACGGGCGTGGGGTGAGACAGGGCTGGGAGACAGGGTTGTGGTGAGACGGGTGTGGCTGGACAGGGCTGTGGTGGGACGGGCGTGGGGTGAGACAGGGCTGGGAGACAGGGTTGTGGTGAGACGGGTGTGGTGGTGGTGAAGGACTGTGGGACTAGCTGTCAGTACTGTCTGTGGTCCGTGTTGATTCCTCACAGACGGGTCCGGGTCCGAGGGTCACGTGACCTCTGACCTGATGACCCCGGCCGTAACAGCATGGTGTCTTTCCGCAGGGTCGGAGCAGGACACCGCCTGAAGACTGAAGAGGACTGACCCCCTGTCCCCCTGTCCTCCCTCCCCCGCCCTCCTCCTGTCCTCCTCCCCCTCCTCCCCCCCGACCCGTCCTGCAGCCCGCTGGCTGGGTGCTCTCCACAGGACCCCACCCCGGCCCCCCGGCCCCCCGCTCTTTCCATGATGCCTCAGTGACTCCTTGGATACTAATCATACTCTGCTTTTATAACACAAGGTCTGCTCTGTTTTCAACTACTAACGTCTTGAGGCAACACCTTTTTTCTACACTACAATGTTTAAACCCTTCCCGTTTCTCTTCTTGGTTCTGCCAATAGTCACTTTGTGTGTGTGTGTGTGTGTGTGTGTGTGTGTGTGTGTGTGTGTGTGTGTGTGTGTGTGTGTGTGTGTGTGTGTGTGTGTGTGTGTGTGTGTGTGTGTGTGTGTGTGTGTGTGTGTGTGTGTGCTGTGTGTGTGCTTGTGTGTGTGTGTGTGTGCACACGTGTGTCTGTGTGTGAGTGAGTGAAAGCGTAAGGCTTGGATTGCTGACACTAGACAGATAAAAGCCCACAGGATGTGCACACAAACAAAACGCACAAAAGGCTTTTAATTTGAAAGATTTGTATCCACTCGTTCCTCCCCCTCCTGTAGACGTGGACACGGCAGTCTGTCTGTCTGACTTAACAAGTCAATGAACTACATTCCAAAGAGTGTGTGTGTATATATGCGTTTGTGTGGTAATTTACACAGAATGTTTTCTCCGTGTTTGAGTCGCTACCAGCGCTCAAACCAATAGCTTTAATTTCAGCCTCATTGCCAAGACACCCAAGTGACATAATGCTGTTTAGTTTGAGTCTTTATTTGGGCCGCTGCTCCTGCGTGACCTCCGACCCCTCAGTGCACACTAACGAGCGGGCGTGTCTCCTCTGAGGAGGACCTCGTTATCCCCCAGGAGGACGGCCCAGGGGCTCTGGAGAGCGTTGGTTTGAGATGTTCAGGTTCGATTCCCATCGCAGACCGCGGTCTTCAGCTTTCTTTTTAACTGAGATCTGAGTGTTTCACTACGAGCGTCTGAATCATGACTCTAACAAGGTGTGTGTGTGTGTGTGTGTGTGTGTCTCTAACTAGGCTACAGATCTTTTATATAATCACCGTTCAACCACCTCAATGGGTTCTTCAGAAGATGTTGATTGTTGACATGTTTCCTACCAGTCAGCCTCTGGTGACCCCCGTCGACGTCACTGGTCGTACTGGTCCTCCAGGGTCGGGGGAGCTGGTACCTCCAGCGTCCCTCCAGGCCACGGGCTGGCTGCTGGTCTGTGGGTCCCAGCCAGCGCACGCTTTTTATTTATTCAGGGTTTTGGAGAAGCTTGTTGCTCCAGGTGGTCCCTGAGGGCCCGGTCCAGGGGCCCCGCCCGGAGGTCCGGGGGCGGGGCGGGGTCAGACTTCTCGTGTCTGTGGAGGTAAGGCTGGGGGTCGTAGTGGATCCTCCCTCCTGTGGTTGTAGTTATAGTGCGGCGCTGTGTCCTGAGGGGGCGCTGTTCCCTGAGACCAGGGGTCTCCTGTTGGAGTCAGGGAGGGGGGGGGGGGGCGGCTTATAGTCCACTGACGGTGACTGTTATCATCCTGATCGCTCAGCATTCCTCTGGTGAGGTTTGTTGCTCCGATTCAATGTTCACGGAACGGCCCGCAGGCTAGGTGGCTAGGTGGCTAACAGGCTAGGTGGCTCACAGGCAAGGTGGCTCACAGGCTAGGTGGCTCACAGGCTAGGTGGCTCACAGGCTAGGTGGCTCACAGGCTAGGTGGCTCACAGGCTAGGTGGCTCACAGGCTAGGTGGCTCACAGGCTAGGTGGCTCACAGGCTAGGTGGCTCACAGGCTAGGTGGCTCACAGGCTAGGTGGCTCACAGGCTAGGTGGCCAGCTGGCTAACAGGGTAACCCAGTTGGTGATGTTCTGGGACACTAGCTCGCAGCATTAACAGGCTAACCCAGTAGGGGGTGTTGTGGGGCCGTAAGCTCTCAGCGCTACCACGCTAGGCGACTAACAGGCTAACCCAGTAGGTGGTGTTGTGGGGCCGCTTAGCTCCAGTGCTACCACGCTAGGGCGACTAACAGGCTAACCCAGTAGGTGGTGTTGTGGGGCCACTAGCTCCCAGTGCTAACCAGGCTAGGCGGCTAACCCAGCAGGGGGTGTTGTGGGGGCGCCAGCTCTCAGCGCTAACAGGCTAACCCAGTAGGTGGTGTTGTGGGGATGCTAGCTCTCAGCGCTACTGGGCTACATGCTACCCACCTGAAGACTGGAGGGTTGTAGAGATCGTTTAGTTCATTAAAACAATGCTGGTTAAATCGTGTGTTTCACCCCTAGTCACTATAGAGATGCTATCTGTACATTTGGAGTTATTTCCAATTTCAAAACACTCAAAGTGGTTTATGACGCATTAAAAAAAGGACAAAAAAAAGTCAAGGTGAGAGAGGAGAGGGTCACAGCGATGTGAAGGTCTGTCAGTTTCATGTTTTACCTGTCGCATCTTTTTGGACTGGATATGATAATTAAGATGTAAGAATATTGTAGTATTCATATCAAGTGAAATCATTCTTTGCTAGGCATAGAGACTGCTTGTGATTGACAGCTATGTATACCTTGTAAAATTATTAAAGAAAAAAGGCAAAAAAAATCTCAAATAGAATTTTTAAAAATATAAAAAATCAAGAAAAAAAAAAGAATCAGTAATCAGTCAGAGGCCAAGGTAAAGGACTCGTTTCTTTGTGTTTTTTAATTTTATTTTTTTAATAGCAACTTATCACTGTGTGATATTTTGTACATCATATTACGCTGTATTCAAACTTTCCTCAATCAACAGGCCATAGGAGACCTGCCTTTTTATTTAGTTTTATTATATATATTTTTGAATTGCATTCTGGCTTGTATCTAATAACATTTCCCTGTTTCTTTGTTTACGGGTCCCTATGTACGGTATTGAGCAAAAAATAAAGATTTTGTACAGTGGTCTGTCAATCTTCATCTATGTTTCTAACAAACGTTCCTTTACAGTCAGGCCTTTAAGAGGAATTCAGGTCATTTCAACTCGTTGGCATTTATGCAATTACACATTGTTGTGACTTTAATTGTTTCACATAATTTTTCATGTGAAACTAGTGGGTCCATACCTTAATCTAGTGGTGTTTCATCCTCTATTGAACCTAATGTAGGTAGATCACTGTATAATAATGAAGTAACAGACCCGACCACCTGGGGGCGCCCATACCTCGCTGAGGGCCTCTAATATTAAGCCTCATTTGTTGACCTCGTTGGGATGTTTGGTCATTGGAGCGCCTCCATCAGGAGCGTTGAACAAGCCCACAGACGCGCTCCCTCTGTCGGAGCCGGTTAATTCTCTGCTTCGTCCTTGTTGAGGAACAGCGGGCTCTCTGGAAGTGATCTATTGTTGACTCCACTTCCTGCTCGGCCACACAAAATGGCTCCTGGTCACTGCTTCACTCTTAATGGAAACATACTTGACCTTAAAGGTTGTTGATACCGTTACCCTTGGATAACTTACACAGCAATCCTTTTGTACTTATATTCCAACAGGCTTTTACTCTAGGCCTGCCTCAACGATCATTTGAAATTAAATAATTAACCATATTGAGGATAAAATAGGATAAACTGGAAGGGCTCCCAGTTCCGTCCGTGCTATTTTATGGAGCTTCCATTAGCAGGTGGAACCTCCAGTCCATCTCATGCGCTGTGATTGGTCCTTGTATTAAACGACTTGTGGTCTGTGGCTAACTGGACCATTCACCCATTCACACCCATTCACACACCGACGGCGGAGTCAGTCCCTCAAAGCGACAGCCAGCTCGTCAGGAGCCGTTACGGTGAGGTGTCTTGCTCAGGGACACCTCGAAGAGCCGGGGATCGAACTAGCAACCTTCCAGTTTCCAGCCAACCCGCTCTGCCTCTTGAGCCACGTGCCGCCCTGATGACAGAGACTGCTGTGAAACCCAGAACTCCCCAGTGAGATCAGATGTGTGGGCAGTGGGATTACCAAGCAGGACAATGAGTGCAGTGTACTGGCCAGGCCTCCCGTCACCAGAGCTCCCAGTGCACCTTTGGGCCGCGCTGGGATGGGGCTTCCCTGCTGAATGGAATGCGGCCTGCGGCAGGAGGAAAGTCCTCAGTCAGACTCAGAATCCCGCTAACTTCTTTCAGGTTCACACAGACTCGCAACAGAATATAGAACATGAGGCGATCCTCCCCAAAGGATAGAATCCTGTGGAGAGGAATAACACAAATGTACCGCGCTAATACAGTATAAAACCAAACACAGGGATTGTAATGAGCCCGGTAGAAGAGTTTCAGTTCTCCACAGTGTAGAGAGCAGGAAGATGGTACACATTCAGCCTCACTACGACAACAGAGGCTAGGGCTAGCCTCCGTACTAACAGAGGCTAGGGATAGCCTCCGTACTAACAGAGACCAGGGCTAGCCTTCCGTATCTAACAGAGGCCAGGGCTAAACCTCCGTACTAACAGAGGCTAGGGCTAGCCTCCGTACTAACAGAGGCTAGGGCTAGCCTCCGTACTAACATAGACCAGGGCTAGCCTCCGTACTAACAGAGGCATGGGATAGCCTCCGTACTACAGAGACCAGGGCTAGCCTCCTTACTAACAGAGACCAGGGCTAGCCTCCGTACTAACAGAGACTAGGCCAGCCTCCGTACTAAAGAGGCGCTAGGGCTAGCCTCCGTACTACTATAACAGAGGCTAGGGCTAGCTGCGTTAGCCTCCGTACTACTATAACAGAGGCTAGGGGGGGGGGGTCATGCTATGTTCCCAGGTCCTATGTTCCCGGCTGCAAGAGGGTTAGGGGCAAGTTTAGGGTTATGTGTGAGTGTTCTACCTCACCATAACCAATCGGAGGAGAGACATTCTAACCAATCACAGGCGAATCGGAGGTGAAAAAAGCGGTACTTGCCCCTACAATCCTACGAAAAAAAGATTTGCTCACAGGTTCCTATGTTCCCCGGTCACATACAAAGCGGGGAACATAGGACCCGGGGAACATAGGTACGCTCCCGGCTAGGGCTAGCGGGGTTAGCCTCTGCACTACAAAGCGTGGAGGCTAACCCTAGCCTCTGTTCTAGTAGCGTGGAGGCTAACCCTAGCCTCTGTTCTAGTAGCGTGGGAGCTAACCCTAGCCTCTGTTCTAGTAGCGTGGAGGCTAACCCTAGCCTCTGTTTCTAGTAGCATGGAGGCTAACCCTAGCCTCTGTTCTAGTAGCATGGAGGCTAACCCTAGCCTCTGTTCTAGTAGCGTGGAGGCTAGCCTCTGTTCTAGTAGCGCGTGGAGGCTAACCCTAGCCTCTGTTCTTGTAGCGATGGAGGCTAACCCTAGCCTCTGTGCTAGTAGCGTGGCCTCAACCTAGCCTCTGTTCTTGTAGCATGGAGGCTAACCCCTAGCCTCTGTTTCTAGTAGCGTGCTCTGGTAGCTCTGTGCTACATAGCACGCCTCAATACAGAAGACTAACTTATTCTTGAGATAATTAAATATAATATTATTATTTAAGAAAGTGGTTGTAGTGGGATATGTGTATTTGCATGGATCTGATGGTAAAACACATGGGTAGTGCTCTGGATCTGGGATGTGTTATTATGAGACATCATGCAGCTCATTGGATACCGCTGGTCCCTTCCGCTCGGCCAGCAGGGGGCGGGCGTGTCCACGCGCTCCGTCGCCCCCGTGCGTGAGATACAAGAACGGAAGGGGCCACTTCATTATCCGCCCGACGCAGCGTTTCGTAAGGAGTTTATTGTAAACATACGAAGTAGGAAATAAGGAAGTGGGATTAATTTAGACATCAGAGGGAACAAGTGTCTCATTCTTTAGTTCTGTTTTGTTGCCGAGGTGGCACCACACGTGTCTATCATAAGCCTTTGTTTTGCATTAACAGTTGTAACTTGTGTGTCACTATCCGCGGTGTTATTGGCGCAACTA
>OLKM01005174.1:0-7500 GCA_900291075.1 Melanogrammus aeglefinus | reverse complement strand
TGTTATCATTTCAGTTCTTTGAAGCCTTTATTAGCCTCTCTTGACCTCAGGGATTTCTTCTCATCAAGACAAATTCACAGGTTCACACATACAAACACACACACACACACACACACACACACACACACACACACACACACACACACACACACACACACACACACACACACACACACACACACTCACACACACACACACACACACACACATACACACACACACTAGGGGTGGGCGATATGGCCCAAAAAGAATATCACGATATTTCAAGGTATTTTGGCGATAACGATATATTTTGACGATATGATGACAAAAAACAAGAAAAAAGAGTTATTTATAATCAAGAACATGAACAATTGCAACAGTTTGTAAACAGCATATCAGTGTTTGCTACAATGCAAGTAATGGTCACTTTTGCCTGAGTTACTGAGTAAACAGCTAACAAAAAATGATCGCTTCCATTCTTTGTTGCGTAACTCTTCAGATTCTCTGTATGAAATATAAAATAGTACAAAATCAAAATCAACCCACAAAATCTAAAGTGCAGTTTGCAAAAATAAAAATAAAAATACACTTGAAACTCAGTGCATAAATGTACAAACAACAACAAAACAAAAATTAATTGCCATCAACAGAGGTATAATGTGCAAGGGTTAGGGTCGTTAGGGTTAGGTATGATGTCAGGACGAGGTTCGTCCTGACATACAGTCGAGCGGACGCGAAATGGCGACGAAAACTCGCGCGAGGGATGTCCTGATATGCAGCGCGTGGACGATTTTGTCGCGAGTGTATTTTATATTGGTTAAGGAATCCACAAACCAATCAAATCATCGAGGGATGTAAACACATTCAACAGGAAGCAGCGTGTACTTATCAACCAATAAGAAGTGTTTAGGGGCGGGACACCGCCGCGAAATGTCGTCCAGACAGAGACAACGCGAGCGATAAATTCAGGGTTAAGCGACATCGCTGGACGGCGCGACGTCGCTCGCGGCACGTCAGGACAGGCTCACTGAAATGTACACATTCTAATCACTTTTCCTCGCTCGCTCGCGTCGCTGTCGCATCGCTGTATGTCAGGACGGGGTGTAACGGTGCGATGTTATTACGTCAACCAAACAGAATATCACGATATGATTTTTTTTTTATCATGTAAAAAAATATACCGGTATTATCGTGAACGATATGATATGGCCCACCCCTAACACACACACACACACACAGCGTGATGTGGTAGCTGCCATCAATTAACCAATCAGGGGGAGAACCAAACCAGAGTTTCAGATGCCACTTGAGAAAGATGGGTGTGTGTGTGTGTGTGTGTGTGTGTGTGTGTGTGTGTGTGTGTGTGTGTGTGTGTGTGTGTGTGTGTGTGTGTGTGTGTGTGTGTGTGTGTGTGTGTGTGTGTGTGTGTGTGTGTGTTGTGTGTGTGTGTGTGTGTGTGTGTGTGTGTGTGTGTGTGTGTGTGTGTGTGTGTGTGTGTGTGTGTGTGTGTGTGTGTGTGTGTGTTTGTGTAGTTCCTTCTTCAACCCACCAGATGTCTCCAGTTGTTATTTTATTTGCCCCTCATTATCATGGATTGTTGTGTCTGTCAGTTGTCTTGACTAATAGAGTACAAGCCGAAATTGTGCCTCTTCTGACATCACCAGTGGGCGTGTGTCCACCGAGATGTATCCTGGATATATCGGTCTACCAGCCTACCCAGTGGGCTGGAGCAGGTGTGTGCTGGATAGATCGGTCTAACCCTAACCCTGCCCAGCGGGCTGGAGCAGGTGTTGCAGCTCACCTCGAGGTGGACATGCCCACTTGTGATGTCAGAAGAGGCACATTTTCAAAACGGCTTGTTCACGCTCACCTCACGCCTGGTGGTGTAATATGTCACCTTTATTTGAGTCAGTTTGTTTCCCTGTGGTGGGTTGTGAATCATACCTCACTTATTTTTAGTTTTCAGTAAAAATCAGTAAAAAGTAAGTGTTTTCCCAAGCAGCCTCCATCCATGTCGAGCCCACCCACAGGGAGGACATGAACCCTGGCAGGCTGTTTGAGGTCTTCAGACACAGCGCGTCTCAAACCATTAAGGACCCTCTTCCTTCCCAGGATCCACCTTCAGGTTTGGCCCTTGGGCGTCTGCATTGACAGCCGTACACGAGGAGGTACCGGGGCTGACTCCTGTTGCGATGCGTGATAACCGCTGTACGTACTGCGGTCGGCCCCGTCGGTTTGTGTCGACCTGGTCGGCCAAAGAGCACGCTCACAAGGAAGTAGGGGACTAGTGATGCACCAAACTAGATCCCTGCCATTGCTCCACACTCCCACCCGGCCTCCTTTAGGGGCCTCACTCCACGGACATCCTCAGGAGACTCTGGGGTGCGTGATGGCTTCATCAACTGCAGCTTGGCTCAGCAGTTGAATCTCAGCATCCTGCCCCTGAACCATTTACCTTTTTAACTTTATTGTCTAATGCCGTTTTATTTTACCCTTTTGTTTTGCCTACCTTTGTGCAATTCAAAAAAATGTTTGCAATATTGAGAATTTATTTATTGTAAATATCACTTATTTTATTTTATTTTACCTAATTTGATCATTTTGTACTTATTGCACCGTGGGTCAAAGACAAACACAATTTAGATTCCTCTATTTTTCTTGCACGTGTTTTGGAATGACAACAAAGCTTCTTAAGTGGTAATTAAACCCCCTGTTTCAGCTCAAATTCATACATTGAGGTAAAACATATATATAATCGGGCTGAGATATCGATAAAGGAGGGGGAGTTGCTATCCACATGACCCACGGCCACTTTGTGATACTATTCTTCAAGCTTTTTACAAATGTTGTATATGAAATGTGCCTGCCCTGGGGAGGAGACTCCCTGTTCATGCCAGACCCGGTGTGCTCCCTTGACCTCCATTGGCTCTTTCATCAAGGGTGCCCTGTCACCCTGGACTGACCAGAACCCTTCCTTCCTGCGTCTGCGTCTGAATTCCATGGTAATGGACAGATTGTCGTTTGTCTTCGCCTGTTCTGTCTGTGACCACATTATGACCTCGGGACCAGCTCCATCCAGCCTTCCACACCAGCACTGCCTGTCCCCATTTCGCCCTAGACTTTTCAAGCTGTGTTGCCCCCTTCGACAGATCGAACGGGCGCCAATTTCATGCGAGGTTGATCACCCGGGCAACTCCCTTCAGACGTTGGGTCTAATGCGGCCCTCCAATCTCTGCAGAGCTCTGGAGGGCCGGTCTCTGGTCAAGTGTGCGGAGCCACACACCATCCCGTACTCTAAATGCAGAGCGTAGTAGAATCAGTGCCCCTGCAGAGCGGTCCTACGTTGTCTCCGCTCACTATCCCACCTACTTGCAGCCGCGATTTGTGCCTGGCATATGATCCATGTATCACAGGACACCTCCTTCAGCAGTGCTCGTGCTCATGGTTGTCGCCGTTAGTGTCTCCCTGGGAGACCAGTTTCGTAGTTAAAGTTTGCGAGGTAGAGGGAGGGATGAGTTGCAGTCTGTCCCCTCTTTCAAAGAACTTTTCAAGTTCCAGTTTTGTCCCACCATTGCCTGCAGAGCCTTACCTACAATAGCACTGCCTAGATCCATATTGAGTGTCTAATGCAAACAGAAGTGTGGAGGCCCGTATGCGAAATCCTGAGGATGTTTGATCGGACAACACAACAATAATCAACCGAGAACGCACATTCCGGCACTTCATTGCCTCTCCAATCGAAGATGAAAAATAACAATAGAAAATAAAAATGAGTCACCATGTTTTTAACATCTGAATAATAAATAATATGAGAATTCTTTTCTATTTCAAAAGGCCTGGCAGACACCTACACATGCCCAGACGGCGTGGCGATCATCACTCTTCTAACATATGCAAGTGTACAGGTTCGTCAAACCAAAGAATAAAATTGGAGCATTGAGGGAGGAAGCCCGTGCCTCTCTGTCTGATGGAGACGCTCCCGCCACCCATCCAGGTGTTCTGCTCTCTGACCTCTGACCTTCATGTGATTTAAACGGAACCTTGAATCTGGGCAACTTAACCCTGTGCGATCCAACTGGCCCAAAAGTTACTAAGTTTATGAAGCCCTCAGTCATACAGAGCTAGGCTCAAAAGAAATATGAGCTCATAAACTGCTCAGTCTTGGAAGACTCCTAATTAGGTAGGCGCATGCGCTTCGAACTCCGCTCTTGCTGTTTTGTGAAGTCATATACTCTCCCGTCAAAGTCTTATAATCGTCGTCTTTCTTTCCTGGCTAGAACGAATAAGAATTAAAGATCAATAACACTGAAATGAGTCATCTTCTGGATTCGACAGTGTTGGCATACTTTGATCACAACCAACCCTAACACTAACCCTTCTTACTAGAAGCAAAATGTTCTCATTCACTTTTAACTTTCATTTTTTTTTCCATTTGAAGCTCTATCTACGTCCTCCACGGCAGGAAAGGCGTTCATTGTAGAAATGTAACTGGACGACAAAGCACGCCAGATGTTTAGGTCCAGACCCATCCAGGTAAATCTACTGGAGGGAGAGGGCTTTAGAATAGAAAGCCCTCTGACATAAAATAGGACCAAACCAGTTGCTCAGAAGGAAAATACAAGAAAAGAGGGATACCTGAACGTTATGGATCGAAGAAGGTTTGTCGTCGAAAATGGTGAGTCGCTTGAAGAACTTAACATTCAAAAAGTGTTCACAAATCTGAGACAATGTGGTCAAGAGTGGCACCGACCGTGGGTTCGATAGCTTCTTCTCCCAGCCCTACCCCATGTAACTGTTAGGCCAGTGGTCAAGGTCTCACCACAGGGTATCGTAGCTTTCTTCTTCCCCAGCCTTTATACCATGTTACTGTTAGGATTGGTCAAAGAGAGTCTCATCCGACGGACGCCAGCTCTCTCTCACAGTCTTACCATTGCATGTTAGATGCCAGGCTGTGTATGAGCTACACTATCAGCGAGTAGCGCTGTGCCTCTGGCCCGTCGGCTCTTAAAATAACGTCGTCTTCTGCTCCCTCATCGTACCCGTCCCACGTGTTGCGCAGAGCACCCGGCACAGGAGGCTGCAGTCGTCACGGTGAACTCAGGAGAACCTCCATTTGAAAAATTAAATGGTGGGCGAGAGGCGAGGGGGGGGCGCTTGGCAGAGTTAAAATGGCAGGAACCACCAAGCGAGACGAACGCTTCAGAGCTCAAGCACAATCCCTATCAATCTCAATCACGATCAGGGAAGAGGCTCAGGCTGAATGTTGTGAGGTGGCCCCGCCCGCGGGTGCCTAAGGGCTTGCCAGGAGCTGCCAAGACACGTGCAACACGACACTGCTGATGGAGTCCACGCCCTCAGCTGCAGCTGGATTTACAATCCACACATATAGGCAAACCCCGGCCAGCGTATACTGAACATGGCCTTGACATAAATATCGCACAGCGGCAATCGCGCACAAACCATGCAACGTAAGATTGCGCGATAGACCCATACCATAACTGTACAGTGCCTCGATAGCATCCCACCGGCACGGAGGTTGACACGACACGCATGCAGGCGCACACACAGGCTATACTGGACACAACCTAACAGGACAGGGTGGGGATTAATCACGTGGTGACGTCAGTGGGGGTATCCACCTCTTCATCAAGCCATATGTCTGCACTGTAGGACCACTCAATATGCGCAGCAGCTATAGGGAAACGATAGCGCTTGTCAGAAAGTATATGGGTTTATGAGTAACATTGAAACCAGGCTGGGATCTTGCCTGACGATCGCCGAACCGATGGACGACTCCAAATAAGAAAGCTGCCCGTTGTTGTAACGGAGGCGGGTTCAATTGCACTTTCTGGCTCATCATTATAGATGTGTTGCATAGAACGCCTGGTCGAGCCTATCTGTAAAGCCATATCAAAGGGCTCTTCAGATATAGACTTACATAAAATACACAATGTTGTGGACACGTGAAGACAATAATGTGTTTGTAGATGTATGCCAGCAAGGTGGGGCACTGATAGATGACTTATAAGGGCCTCCCTGGGGGGAAAAAGGTCTGGATTGTACCCTTAATAAAAATAATTAATCTATTTTCAAATGTGTTGTGTTAGATGTACAATGATGTGTAATATCAACTTAGATCTGATATTGTTGGGTAAATAATGTCACACACCAGGGCGACAGTCAGCGCCCCTGAATCCAATGAGGCTCTTTTCTCCCTTTCAGAGGAAAACTTTGGTGAAGAATCTGCAAATCTTTTGTGATTTGTGTATGAAATGTGCCACACACTGTGGCGGGTTATACTATAATAGTGTTCGAAAAGTTAACACACGCTCTCATCTGGACGCGGAAATGAAAAATCGGACTGCTAGTTCTGACAAAGCTCCACACAGTCCACCAAACACTCTCCGGCTGTGTCCCAATCTGTCCTGGGGGCCAAGTGCCGTCTGAAAAAGGCCTCAGTTACCGTCTTGGTTTTGTTAGCAGCGAAAACAGTTGTTCGGCAGTTCCTGGATGGTACTGTCCTCCTTTGTGTTATTCTCTGGGGCCATGGCCTAATCTTAAATATGTTGACCTGTATAAGAGTGGGTCACTTAGACGTTTGAGTTGAATTTCCTAGAAAAACTTTTTGCCAAAAGTCTAGCTTTTTTCTCTTAAGGGTCACCAGCGTGGAGGCATTTGAAATGTTAAATGCATGCTCCCGTGACCAACCTCGAGAGGCGTTGAGATAGCATAGTGGTAGATCAATAGGCCTGTGGGCCCATGTTAAATACCATGCACATGAGCAATATTTTATTAATGTAGTGAGTGAATCACCGATACCAATAAAATACATATCAACAAAAAATTAAAAGAAGTATTTTTCCATTTTTTTTTCCATTACAGGTCCCTGGCAATTGCAACCTGTTAAGAGCGTGAAAGTTCATAAAAGTGTCATTGACACAGTTCATCTTCTCTCCATGAAATCAAATTAATTCGTACAAGATTAGGTCTGAAGCGGGACCTGGAGGTTTATTGTACATTATTTAATAAGGCATATGGACAGAGAAGGCCGCCCGCTCTTCGTAATGGGGTCCCACTGCTACCCCGATATTCAAATTCCGACTTTATTATTCTCTTAATAATCCACCAGACGAGTTGCCAGTTAAACGACCAGAAACAGCGTCCCGCTCGCTGAACCCGTCTCCATGAAGGGGAGTCACGGTGTGAACATGTGTCGGTGGTTGATGATTGTGAACTGCTGCCCCCTAGCCAGTCACCCGGTGATGGTGGAGAACCGGTCCACAACAGTTGGAACATTTATACGCATTGCGTCATATAAAAAAAAAACATCCACAATCGATCAAGATAGGTTTATTTTCCGATTTCCGATTGGTTTACTATCCATACATTTTTATCACCTTGAATCATATATGTGCATTGAGTTTTAAATTGTAATACACATATCAATTATTGATAACTGTTTTGTCTGAATCAAAATGAAATAGTTTGAGTCAGGGTGACAATGGAAACGTAAACCTG
>OLKM01005173.1:0-18150 GCA_900291075.1 Melanogrammus aeglefinus | reverse complement strand
ATATTGCAGCTGTGAATGCAACGCAACACTTAAATCCAATAGCCAGGCTTCCAAGAGAAAACTAATATAAATGACCAAGCCTCACTAAGCAATGTGTTCAATAATATTCAATAATATGTCTAAATCTGCTTGGGTGCCATTGAGTTTATCAACAACAGATGAGGCTGAATTCGTTAGTTACAGACCTGAATGCATGCATGACCAAAACAAATGGGCATGAAGAGGTTCTGTTACCAGATCAATATGTTAAAAGCCATCATTACTTGCTTGCATGCACAGGACACGTGTGTGTGTGGAGGCTAAGCATATGGGCAGGTTCAAGCAGTGAGAGAGGAGAGGGTTGGCAGAGGGCTGTTTCTAAGAAACATTAAGGAGTCTGGTTTGAAGCATTGGGCCAAACAGATGGCATCATTGCAGGGCTGATGTCTTTGTTGTTGATGTCTAGACCTGTTAAGATTGTTTATCACCATCACTCCAACCAGACGCTGGAAAGCTAACGATCACGGCGAACAGATTTAATTTTTTGAATTTCTTGGAGATTGGGCCATCATGTTTGATTTCTAGGAGAAAATGATGAAATGCATGAATACTGGATGAAGGGAATATGAACTGACAGCACACCGAAAGGGCCTGAATGCCAAACGTTTTCATTGGTTTTTAAACATAAAAAAGTTTGATATTTGTACTTCTGGAATAATGTTACAAAGAGGGTAACAATGTGACTTCTTTTGTCTTTCATATTGATTATCTGGAATCCATGACCATGAATCTTTATGATTATTCATTCATGTTACGGGAAATGGGGCTTGTTCTTAATTATTCAGTGAATGTAACCTGTTTATGCTGTTCTTGCACGTTATCCTTCCAAGCATTTCTCTATTCAAAACGTTTTTTTAAAGAGAACCCTTGTGAATAGATCACACAGACAAGAATCACAGATAGACAGATGCACAGACATTTCATATTTTCCCTTGTTGGCCAAACTACGAGTTGCTACACACATGATCAGAGACGGTTCCCCACACGCACACCCACTGGACCACGATCGCTCTGGTTCCTTTGATGTTTGTTTTACTGTTTGGGGTTATTTGATCTTCAGGCTGTTGAAGTTAATGGTTGGAGGAAAAGGGACCGGGAGGTGCTCCGTCACGACCCTGGCCCTGCCTTTGCTGCTGCGTTTCTGCATCCGTAACAGCAGGATGCAGAATGTGTACTGCAGGCTAATCCCATTAGTGGCCACTCTTAGAAAGACAAGCCAGGAGATGAAATGATCCGCTCCTTGTTCCATCATTCCCTGTTTGTTTGGCCTCCCCGCCATCACTGAGTCAAGTGACACCATTACTAGATTGCATTGACGGATCTAAACAAAATAGGCCTACTTCAAGGACAAAGGTACGATAATGTTCAGAATTTAGCCGAATAAATGTTGTTATACACATGCAACGCACGTTTGTCGACGTACATACTGTGACAAACACACTGACTTGTTTGTTACTGTTTCGTCTTTTGGTTTTCTTTAATATTCTTATTTTTGTTTTATGTAAGTACGGTATCGGCAGGGAAATCACCACACAATATTAACAAAGATTTCCGATATTGCTGACACGATTTGTATTGCGCGTTTCTGCAAATATTGTGATTTGTTTTCACGTTCTCTGTTGTGCGATTTTATCTTTTATTCTGATTCAACGTAGGGGTTAAATGTTGGGCTTCTACAGGTCCAAACAGGCGCCATTGATTTTTAAATGGAGCTGACTGAATTTAACTGAACATAGATTATGCGAATTGACTAGAAAATCCTGTAATTCACAAATTTCTGGTTGCTGGCATTGATTATTATTTCTTTGTTGCAGAAGCAAAAGTAATATTGCAGAAGCAAATAATCCTTAAACTCGCGTTAATCATTTTTTTTCCTCCAGCCATCAATAATTTGTCTTTATAATAATGTTGTATGGAATTGCTAAATAATGTTGAGCAATTCCCTGGCTCTGTGATTTCCTGCAGGATAAATACATTTCGACACACAAACACACTTTGTAAATGTTGGCTCTCTAAGTAACTCAATTATGAAAGAGCCTTAATTAGCAGACGGCGTTTGTTGTAATTTCCCTCATCTTGAGAACACACAAACAATGATTAAACACCTAAAACTTATGGTCCTTGAATTAGCAATAGCATGTCCTTCATTAAACCTGTGGGGCATCGCCAACTATTTCCAGAGAAGTTAAGAATGGCCCCTGTGGAAAGATACAGGGTACATACCTTCCTACTCTTTAAGACGAACAGAGCAATGCGATTCTCTCAGGCTTTTTACAACGACACTTTAACGACTTGCAAGTGAAGCTGAGCAAAATCATGGCATTTAGTCAATATTGGAACCACTACAACTATTTTAAATGCTGCAAAAATAACAATAGAATAGAGTGAAACGGGACATTCAGAATTTCAGATATTTAGTTGGAAAAAATCTGAAAAAAAAAGTAAATTGATGAGATCAGATGTTTTTGCATGTTTTAAACATTTCACGTTTCTTCCAAATACTTGTTTTCGAAACAAGTTACGGTCGATGAAGGTCTACAATGTAACTGCAGCTTTGAAGCAGACTCAGCGGATTGAGGGTTGTTTTAAAGTCCTTGTAAACCAACGGCAGCTGACACTTTGGGAAGGGTTCAGCGCTAACCGTCTAACTACTGTGAGAATGAGGGGACCATTGATGTTGGATGATGGTGTGTTATATTGGATTGAGCGACAAAAATGCTTGGTGTATGCTTGGTCCAGGGTTGATTGGATATTTCATTAGTTTATCGAGGAGGTGTGGTGACTTCCAGGAAGAAGTTGAGAAGGTAACACTTTATAATAAGGTGCCATAATAAATAGCAAACTGGTCATTACCTAACCCTTTGTTAATATTTGTTAATTGTTACTAAAATATCTATTTGGCACAAGTTAATAGTTTTTTCATCATAAATTTAATATAAGTTGTTTGCATAACCCTGACCCAACAATTACACATGACCCTAACCCTAACCCTAACACCCAGACCTAACACTAAGACAAGGTCCTAACCCTAACACCCAGACCTAACACTAAGACACGGTCCTAACCCAAACACCCAGACCTAACTCTAAGACACGGTCCTAACCCTAACACCCAGACCTAACTCTAAGACACGGTCCTAACCCTAACACCGAGACGTAACACTAAGACACGGTCCTAACCCCAACACCCAGACCTAACACTAAGACACGGTCCTAACCCTAACACCCAGACCTAACTCTAAGACACGTGCTGTGTCTCAAATCGCGCACTTCTGCACTTATACTTAATATTTTGAGTACGCAAGTGCGTTCACACTGAGCAGTGTGCGAAAATGTAGTGCGCTATGCGCACTACATTGGCGCACTCAAACAGCCAGAAAATTGAGTGTGAATCGATGGATACTTTCCACACTTAACGGCCGCCATCTTGGTGACGTAGATGCCGCTACGTCGAGAGCTACGTCGCTAAACGGAAGATACGTCACTACTTTTCAAATGGCGGCGGTTGGTTGGTTGCAATCGGCGTTAAAAAGTAGTAGAAGAAGAAGCTGTCGAGTCATTTCCGGTAAGTGCGCAGCGGCAGTGTTTGATTTGAGACGGAACTAGCTTGTCAAAATTTGCGCACTGTGCAACTAAGTTCACTGAATTGCAGTGTACTGTAAAGCAGTGCACTTAGAGAAGTGCGCGAATTGAGACACAGCAACGGTCCTAACCCCAACACCCAGACCTAACACTAAGACACGGTCCTAACCCTAACCTAACCATAACACACGGCCCTAACACCCAGACCTAACCCTAACCCTCACCAGCGACACTTTGTGGTCTGTGAAAAGAAACTATTAACTTGTGCCAAATAGATTTTTTAGTAACAATTAACAAAGATTAACAAAGGGTTAGGTAATGACTTGTTTGCTATTTATTAAGGCACCTTATTATAAAGTGTTACCATTGAGTCTGCCTGCTTTAAACCCTGTCTCATACTACTACCATCCATATATCAGGAGTAAATGAAAGATTAAATAAGAGGTCCATATTCTTTCAAGGACATTGTCGTTTAGTGTAGGAGTACAAGTGTATTACATTCATTGATTATAGCTTAAATAACGATAATTAAATGGTCAATTAATCTAACAATTATTTATTTCATTCATCATTTAGTCTAAAATTCTTCTGCTAAAACTTAAATCTGCTTGATTTGTCCCGCAAGTAGTCCAGAAAAACTTAATTATTCCTTTTAAAGTGAAGCATGACTGAAATATTTGAATTTAACTGCAACAAATTACAAAGCGATTTTATTTTTACTTAAGTTATAAAATTAATCATTTATACAAATTTGATTTGAAACAGGAAATATTTTGAAGTATAGCGCACAAAGTTGTGTTTGATAACCGTTTTCTCTTATCCTCCTTGTTAATTGTAAAAAAGTCTTTAATGTTGCTTTTGATATGGTTACATATTTGTTAATTATAGCAACTATGGCAATGTACATTTTGAGAATAATTTTTGATTTATATATATTTTTTGATGATATTTTTACGGTAGACTGAGTGGGTGGTGACGAGGCAGTCCTGGTTGGGTCTTCGGCCTGTGATGCCAATCCCAAATGGGGGCAAAATCCAAAACTCGCCTTGGGCACCAGAACTGCTTGGGCCGGCTCTGGCATTGGATTAATTAAGTTCATGAATACGGAATGAGGAATACAAATGGATCTGATGAATTACAACTCCCAGCATCAACTTGTATGCCCCTCGGGTGATTCTCTGAATTCGGTGCACATTGGGTTCTCTGGTTACTGACAAATATACCACAAAAAATTGGGTTTCTGAACATTGCATCTGATGAAGGACTATTTGAACCTCTGTGAAAATACATTTTCCCACTTTAGGCATGTCCCAAACATTATTAGGAGTTTCTTTGGCACTTAGATTGTTATAAATGCAACCCTGTAACGGGACAATTTGATTCCTGTATGAGTATAATTTAAAATATATTCAAACTAATTCTTCCAGTATCAAGGTAAATCACCTGTCCCTTGTGTAGAATGACTTTTTGTAAGTATATTTTATAATATCTAAATAATGATAATTTAACTTTCAAGTAGGATATTGCAACTTACTGTACAAGCGGTCTTCATAAATCCTGAAAATATACTTTAACATAAACATTAGATACGACTTTCCTATATTTTCTACTTGTCCTCCAAACTTTGCATACAGTTCAACAAACATTTATCTAATATTTGTTATTATTTTCCAAAAATATATGAAAATATATCAAGTAACAGGGTTGAACACACTGTAACAGAGTTGAACACACTGTAACAGGGTTGAATGAATGACACAACATTTAATCAAACTGAAATGGACTTTAATTAATTAATTAACCCTAACAGGAGAGAAACATAACATTAAGTATGTAATATTTTACATTGTTTAAAAATAATCTGTCCTATGAGAGGACAAAAATGAAGAATGACTGGGCTGAACACTGTATCAGTTTTATCAGGAATCAGTTTGTAACATACTCAACACAGTTACGCTCTTAACAATAAATGTAATGTTAACATTCAAATAATTTTGCTTTTTTTTAATAAACATTACAACACTATACAATTATAATTTTTATTAACATTTCATCCTTCAGTCAAGCAGACTGTCCCAGATCTCTTTCTGAATGTGCATGTGACGTGAGTCACGTCCTGTCACGGGCTGAGGAGGTGGGATGAGCTCAAGCACATCGTCAAATGCATACCACAGCACATCCTCATGTACAGGCCAAAATAACCTGTTTTTGGTTCTTCCAGCATGGTGCATGCATTTGACTTGTACGTTCGTTTCATCTGTGGCAAGGATTATCCCCGGGTACAATGCCTTGTCATAGGTGAGCACGCACCACTCCCCTATTACCCCAGGATCATCCCAATTGATTGGTTTCTGCCCTTGGGACACAGTAGCTGGTGACACAGTAGCTGGGATTTTGCTAACAAAGCTGAAATGCTTGGTATTCCAGCATTCACATTCAAGCTTTCCATTGGTGGAGCACATGCAGCTGACATCTCGATATGTTATCTCCCCTCGAGCAAGAGTGATGACCTGATGGATGCGCATGGTTCCTGGGACTGGTGGAATGGTGGACGGCATCCTTTGCAGTGCCTGCTCAACAGCTTCATTTTCGATGAGATACAATTTGATTGAGGTGTCCGTCTCGGAGAGGGCCTTGAATAGCTCATAAGCATTGATGATGTCCCGGCCATGGCTGATGAGGTTGTCTGCTGATTTCTTTAAGGCAGCACCTACACCATCTGGTGCTCCTTTGCCGTGACTGGACTCGAAAAAATTCCAGGTCCCTCTCAGTCCTCTCTTGTCAAGCTCTGTACTGAAAAGAAAAAAGTTTCCTTTTTGTCTGTACTGCGTACAGGGTCCATCACTAAACATGATGCACAACAGAAACCTCTGGATGTGTGGTCTGTACATAGTCCAGTACAGGTTTCAAATGTTCCCATATGGCTGCTGGACTCTTGTGCTTGGATGGTGAGATGGAGGTAAAGCAGGTTGGCTCTTGAGTTCCACCAACATAGATGACCCCTGTGTGCAGTGTGGCCTGTTGGTGGGATGATCCAAAGTGTACTGACTGAATTTCAGTACTGTACTTACAAGAAAAGTTCTCAGAGAAGTCAATGTGGATAAGGCATTCATCATTGGCCATGCAGCTGCGCAGTCCACGGTAATAGGCATACTGTTGCCTGATATTGAAGAGATGCCTCTTAAACTTAGTGAGGTGTGTATGGAACCTCTCTACAAGCTCCTCTTGACTGCTCTCAATGGTTTGTTTGACTGTTATTTTTGCGACCGAGCTCTCTTCATCATTTGATTTTGCTTTGTCTTCTGTGGCCCACTGCATATAGGTCACCTTCTGTGCACCATCATATGAGTTTGAGAGGGTAACATTTCTGCTCTTGCAGTCTTCACATTCTCCATACATGCAGGTCTTGCTGCCAATGTCACAGCAGACAAGTTCTGTGAGGCTCTCTAAATTTGAAGTTCCAATAACTTTAAGCTGACAAAGCTTGTCAGCCAGAAAGCCTAGGTTTTCATGTAACCTGCACTGGCATGTGTCACGGTCTGAAAGGGAGGGGTGGACAACCCAAAAGGGTCGCAGCCGGCAAAATGAGGCATAGGAAATGTGGCTGGTGTTGTTTTCTGCCAGAAACTTCCTGTGGAGGTTTTTCATCGTGTCTACAAGGAATCGTTTTTGCATTTTCATTTTTTTCTTTGTTATTGTTTGCTTTTTCCCTGTCGTCATCCGACTTGCATCATCTCTTGAGAACAATGCCCTCACCTTGCTCACCAGAGATTTATCAGTGTACCTGTTGTATGCTTTTCTCTCACTCAAGGTTTTGCGTTTCTTTGAGAAGCCTAGTGCGGTCTCAGACCACCTCTGCAGCCTGTATTTTTTAACAATCTTCCCAACAACAACTTCAGCAACCGTTTTCTTTCCTTGTTCCTTTCGCGCATTCTTGTATTTCCACCTAATATCCGAAATTAAGGCTTCGTGGTGCAGTAAAGTTCTCCTCACCTTGCTGTTCACATTACAATTCCTCAGCAACTGACGGACTTTGCACCTGGGAGAGTCTTTATTCTTGGTTGCTCGCTGGAGTCTTTTCTTGTATTTTTCTTTCTGCTTCTTCTGATGTTTGAGTTTCCTTTTTAGTTCTTCGTTTTCTTTGCGCAGTTTGTCTCTTATTTTTCTGGATGCTTTCTTGCCTTTGTGGAGGGGTTAGAGAGGTAGGCCCACTGTTTTCAATCTCAGCTCTCCTTTTCTGTCTGTCTTTAGCCTTCCGCCACTCCTTACGCTTACGTCTTTGACCTCTCTCACTCAGGTCACTGATTGCTTTCTTTTTCCCTGCATCTGTATCTCTTTTCCATCTCTCTCTCTCTTTCCTCAGGTAGTATTCCCTTCTCTCTGAATCAGCGTTTCTTCTCGCCCTGTATTCCCTTTGCCTCTCAGCATTTGATTTAGCCATCTGAAAGTAATGAACATGAATTAACAGATATAGGCTGGCTGGCTGGCCTAAGAACAGTCCAACCTTCAACCCTGTAACAATGATTCAACCCCGTAACAGTGTTTTTTGTTACGGGGTTGAATGTTACGGGGTTGAAGATTTTAGCTTAATGTAGCCACAAGTCCACATTAGCTAGAGGTTATGGAGCAGCTATGGCATGAGGGAAACAAAAAAATTATTATATTTTCTCAAGACAATTGTTTGCTTTCCCCCAAATAATAGTATATATCAGTTATGCATGTAACAGTGCTGAAAGGTTGAGCTTGACGATGTCAGTCTGATGATAAAAAACAATCATATAGTAGTTAGGAAAGTATGCACACACTTACCTCTCTTTACCGTTGTGTGAGCGGGAAAAGACTTGTGTGATGTCACTTTTCTGGGGTGCTTAGGAATGTGGACTTGAACCATTATTTTTAAAAAGGGGGGGGGATTGGTATGCTGTTACGGGGTTGAACAAAACTAGGGGACATGATTAAATAGATGTGCAAATTTATAAATAATTTCATGTATTTTTTCTCATATTTCTTTTGTTTAGGTTAAAGTAGAGACCGGCAAATGATTATATTAGCAGAAAAATCATGCTGTTGCTGGCTATTTTTTTAGTTTTGTTTACATTCAATGAAAAAGTAACTTTGGTTAGTGGGGACATGCTCATTTGGCTGACCACGATACTTCAGCAACCCATAATATTTTTCAAAACATAATTTAAAAAATATGTTTGTGTGTTACAATGCAAAGACACATGGATCTTTCCATATCTTGTTTCAAAATGCATTTTGTGGTTTATTTTGTATTTAAATCTTTGACGTAAACCTGTGGGACAAAAAAGGCACCGGATTTGGGAGTTTCAGCTTGTATTACCCACATGACGGTCACAATGTAAGCAATCAATGTCAAGTTTAGACATGTAATCCGTACCCGTGCTGAGCATCTCAATCCACTAGTCATTATGGCAAGGCAAGGCCACTTTATTTATAGCACTTTCATGCAAGAGGTAGACTCAAAGTGCTTCACATTGAAACATAGTCATACAATAAAGTTTAATAATTAAATATAATAGGTAAATAAAAGAAAACAAAGGCAGCGTTTGAAAAGAAAGTGCAACGTGTTCAAGATTTAGAAGAAAGCAAAAGCAAACAATAATTAGAGGTAAAAAAAATGACGGTATTGTTCTGCACTTCTTTACGTGCATTGAACTACATAACTACTTGTGGTCTGCTGCATCCTCGTTTGCCTCTTGTCTCCAATGCCAGAGCATCGTTCATAAATTGCCTTTACGTTTGTTAATATGGCGCAGTGCGTTATGAGGAATAAAAAAAATTGTTCCACACCCCCGAACGAAACGATACAGAGTGCATCGACCGGGAAAGAGTCAGCATGAATAACGGCGCCGTTTATGCCAACGATTAATTTTTCCTCGCTGCACCGGCAAGCCTCCCTCCTGGCGCTCTTACTCAGCAGTTCCAGGTAGACTGGAGAGAGGCGGCTCATGGACAACACCATTTGATTCAGATTCAGAAACTTACCAGGGTCTGCAGAGGGGCCCTCCTACAGAGGAAGAAATAGTAAATAAAAATACATCAATATACAATCGTATCACTATAATATTACTCGAGTTAGTCATGTGCGCATGTGCCAAGCAGCCTGCAGCCCACACACACACACACACACACACACACACACACACACACACACACACACACACACACACACACACACACACACACACACACACACACACAACACACACATACACACACCACACACACACACACACACACACATGCAGCGCACGCATGAACGGATACATACTCCGCAAGCACACGCATACACAACGCACACACACGCCGCACACACACGCACATGCGCACGGACATACACCGAAACGCACACACACGCGCACACAAATATACACACGCACGCACACACCGCACGTCAAGACAAAGGCATGTTTTTATGTTTTTAAACATAACGGCTCCGCCATCGTCGCACGCGAAGGTTAGAACACACACACGTGCACACACCGCGGCGACACTCGCTCAGGTAAGACGTTATGTTTTTAAACATAACGGCTCCGCCATCGATACACGCGCAGGTAAGAGAACACACATCGCAGCGACACACATGCCCAGGTAAGACGTTATGTTTTTAAACATAGGCTAACTGCTCCGCCATCAACAAACTCTCCAAGGCAAAACGTTCTGTCTATAGACCGTAGAAATTGTGATAAATGAAGGGAAGAGACAATTTCTCACCTCGACAAGCAACGGCAGGTCGTTCATTTTGTCATATAAAAACCGTTAAATTCAAACATCGCACCGACTTGCATATCAACACACAAGTCACGTGATCTAAAAGAGACACAACGAAAACATGTAAATGACACAGTGAATTATGTCTAGAGTCCACCACAAGACTACACATTGCTGCTCAAATGTAATATTAATCTTCTGCCTCCCGAAATGCCTCTAGAGTGTGTTGCTCAAACTTAATAATACTCTCGACTCTCCTCCTTGAGTCTCCCCTAATGTCTTGCGATATTGATATCCCCCTTCCCCCCTGTGGATTGTTTTAGTTGTTTTATTTTTCTTATGTTTTGTGTGGATGCTATGTGTTACTGTAGGCTACTGCTGCCTGTCTTGGCCAGGACACTGGAAGAGATGTTTAATCTCAATGATGATTATTATTTTCAGAAATTTGTTACATTATCGATTGGGGTTTCCACATTATTGCTATGGATTTAATTACAACTGAAGGTTGAGCATGCCCAATGCACACGCAAAAACTCTAGTATCAATAATGATTGAAGATAGCGTGTCACTGTGCAGGTTTTCTCTGATTAGGACATTTCTGAACACATTTACTGAATATAATGTATTTAAATCAATCATGTTGTAATGCAGACTTGTTTTTACTTTCCTACGTGATCATTTTTTTATCTAAAGAGGGCCATTATTATGAATATACAGTATGAATATAATGTAAAAGCCTAATCCGTTCCCATCATAAGGCATGTATTCATCATATTGTACCACTAAGTTACTTCAGTCTAATTATATATCAACATCCTGTGACTTCCTTTACTCCCCAACAACCAAATATCAACATCCTGCCCCCCCCCGAGATTAGGATTACTGGCCTTGGTGTACACATGCACAGCATAATCATAAGCATTGTTAGGCAGTTAATGCATTCACTTCTGTACACTCAACACACCTAACAGTCAAAGTTGATGCAGATGTCAAACAAGTTCGGTATGATAGGGAAGGCCTGGCTGACTAGGCAAATGAAGTGAATAATGTACCCACCTGTGGATAATGAGTATGAGAAATGTATTGTTTACATGCTTAGTCACTCTCTCTCTCTCTCTCTCTCTCTCTCACTCACTCACTCACTCACTCACTCACTCACTCACTCACTCACTCACTCACTCACTCACTCACTCACTCACTCACTCACTCACTCACTCACTCACTCACTCACTCACTCACTCACTCACATACATATTTTGTTTTTGTATGTTTAACACACATTTAATTGCACCTTTAATGGGCAATGACTAGTGGTATGGTCAATATTTGAGTTGAAACAGAAGGCAGGCTGAAAATGTAGGCATGCTACACAGACAATGCGCCCACAATTTTGGAAAAGTTGTCATGGAAGTAAACAAATGGTGTGGTGAAGTGTCTGAACGTCTGAACGGTTTGAAAAACCTTCAGACCTTGTGTGTCTATTGTCTTGTATGGCGTTAGGGTTCACTGTATTTAATAGAATACAAATACAACACCATTTTATACCATGTTATTAATCTGAATTTTTATTTATTTATCGGAGACATATCATATATCTTTAACCACCCAAGACGCGGGGCAAATATTTAAGCTCTAAATGGAGACCTTCATAAATAAAAGAACGTGTCCTTTCCATATTTATAAAGGATTCTTCATTAATAAGCTGCTCTGGCGCTCACCTGGTAAAACAGTGGAGCTAAAATTTGTCCCAGTGCTGCAAGATAAAATCCATGGCTCACAGGAGTAATGGCTTCTTTCCGCTTGTTTGTTGTCGACGTCGAGATTTGAGTGATTATTAAGAGGGGGTCGGTCGCCAGGCTCACCAGGAGATTGTAGGGGTCAGTTTTGTTGTTGAGTTAGCAGTTCTCCGCTACCATCCCCACCGGGGAGTGTGTGTGTGTCGGGAGGGGACGGGGGTACGTAGATAACATAATCATCGGCGTGTGCGATTGTTTTCATCAACGGCCCCGAAATGAACAGCCAACCAAAAGGAAATAAAATACGTATTTATACATGATATGTTACTGGCCTTCCCAACATTATAGATTTCAAAGCATTTATAGATGCAAGGTCCTTCATCCACGCGCACCCTGTTGGAGATGAGACATATTTGAGTGTGGTTCCATATAGCGGTCCAGCCTTGAGGAGATGGAAGCACCAGACCGACAACCCCTCCATCTGGCCAATCAGAGAGAGGGGAGAACAGGGGTAGGTGGGATGGGGGGGAGGCGGGGGGCTCTTCTTCCTCATCTTCTTCCTCCCCTTGTTCTGATGATGTTAAAATCCAACTGACTTTATTAACTGAGTTGTGTTTGCATGCGCGGTGGTGACCAGGTAGGTTTACAGACTTAATAACTGAGTGGTTGCAATAAGGTTAGTAGTATTAATATTTTAGTCATTCAGCCTTTATCCAAAGCGATTTACAGTGAATTCATTAACGGAGCAGCCATCTTGCTCAGGTTGACTGCGGACATAGGGGTTTTCGGAGCCAGTATCTTTCGGCTGGGACGTTCTGACTCCTGCAACACTTCAGCCCATCTGAGGGTTAACTTGACATGCAGCTGGGGTGGGGGAAAGCGACGCTTATGTGGGGAGTTCTTGGAAGGAGTTTATCCAACCTCAAGCCAATACAGGCCTGTGTAAAGGCAGCCTGTCTATCAGCACATGGATGATCAAACTGCATGCCGGACTGATCCGAGGAGAATGGAGCCAGCTGGCAGAGAAAGCTTTCTGAGAATAATAAAGCATTATTCACAGTGTTATGGCTTTCAGGTGGTGTTCACTGGAACCAAGAGGAATGTATTTGAATACCGTAAGAAAATCCGACCTGAACTTTTCTGAAAAAACTGGGATAATATTGATATAGAACTTATTTTTCTGTGTTCAATGTTGACGTGGATTAATTTAGGTTTGTTTGGGCCTCTGTTTTTTCAAACATTCAAAGGAAGAAAATTCCATGTTCAGGTAATTATTAATGCGAGGGTCCTAATTGAGGTATATCGAAAAAAACTTGTAACTGAGAAAAACTCTTTCCTCAAAATAAAGGAAACTGAAAACAATTAATTGAAAACATCCTGCAAACGGCTGGACGAAAACAAATTAGGCCATTCAAAAGCATTAAATACTAAATTAATAATGCATTCAATGAGATATTTTACCCAAACATAATTGTTAAACGGGCAACAATTAATTTGCGATAAGAACAGGTCAACCCACAAGCACCAAAAATTTCTGTGCTATAACAAGAAACAAACACAAACCAAACAAACCCTGGAATTTACACTAAGCTTTTTTTGTTGATGTGTCATTTTTTTCACATTCTTTCACTTTGCTCAGTTCGAACAAGCCATGTTGGCTGATTGGAAATGTCTCCATGAGACATTGGTGCAGTTTGTCATAAACTTAAATGTACAAATTAGACTTCTTATCTCGTTCAATCCCTGACATAAAATACTAAGCATTTAACATCAAAAGAAATCTCAAGAGAGGCGCTATACACGCCTTCAGGTGGCCACCTGCCCACACAGCATTCTGACCAATCAGCCTGTTGAGGCTCACCATTTTGGTGTTATGATCCCAACTGATTAGTCTGCGGTACCTGACACATTAATTACTATTGCCAATGTGAGAAGATCTATCAGAGAATTCCTTGCGATTCATGCAAACCCAGTATCCTACTCGCTGCAGAAGATGTCAAGGGACCATTTTTCTATCGAACCTAAGAATGGCATCAAACATTCATTTACGATGGGTACAAAATGTAACTTTGCAATCTGACAAGTTATGATACACAGATGGAGTACAAATGTTTTAAGGAAACACCGTTGTTCACCCAATCAGTGAACTCATTAACTGCCACCCAGGAGTAGTTAGCGTCCTCTAAACGACCCACGTCTCCCGAGATCCACCACAGTACCGTTTGGCTCGGGGGGGGCTACTTCACTGTCTCTGCATCCAAACCTAAGTTTGGACATCTTGTATTGGCATTTCAGAGTTGGCATGTCTCAACATATATGCGGAAAATCTTAGTTGGATAAAAAACAAGTAAGCTCCAGCCTTGCAGAATTCGAAAGGAATGGGATAGACGGAAATTATGACGTTCACATTTCAATGGCCTTGTGCCAATCAACCGGCGGGATAACAGTATTTTAACATTTACTAGACGGATAGTGCTTCAGCACTGTCACCACAAAATGAACAAAGAAAATGTGACAATTACGGCCCAACATGATTAAAAAACATTTGTTGCTCAACCAAATATTTACAATGACCACTACTGATCAAACTTGTCTCTTGCGTTTCATCATTGGAACAATCCTGTACATGCGGCAATAGTATAAATACAGTTTTATCAACACTAGCTGTTCTTTTGTACTTATAGGTAGGTGAAAAATAAAAAAACAGCTTAACAGCCTTGTATGGAAATCCTCTTTTCACATTCTCCCATCAAGCCTCTGTGAATGTACCATCATTCACCTCCAGTATATAGTCAACGTCTGTTGGAAGCAGCCACAGTTCCATCAGGCACTTACAAAAGGTTCTGAGAACAATACGCACCATTTCCAGGTTATAGTTTCTCATGGAATCGATTCACCAGCCTTTGTTCCTGATGGATCATGTTTATTTTATAAACAAATAGGGCCACAAAAGGTTTTATTTTCCAGGCACACCACATCAGCCCAATAAGCAACCATGTTGGTGAGTCCTGGAGGTCCAAAGAACCAGTCAAAACAAAGAAGAAGACCACCAAAACCAATTTCCTTTCAAACTACAATCGGCACTAACAAGCTCTGCAAGGGGGTGACGTGACCACATGACTGCGTAGGTGACTTTAGAATTGGAATGTGCATTTTGTTTTATTTTTTTCAAGGCAAACAAATACAGTGCACATTGTTGATGAGGACTCAGCTGGTGAACATTGTACAGTACTGCCGGCAGGAGCTTCTTGACTCCTTAAAACACCTTAAGCACCTCCCTGTTGTACAGGTCTACAAAATCAAAGTTCAAATCACGTCTGGTCGTGCCAGAAAAAAAAAAAAAAAGAACAATCCGTTTCAGAAACCGTTAATGAATTCACGTCAGACGTGCAAGGAAACCCGATCCGATTCCGCTACGTGCCACAACCCCCCCGGATCCCGTTTTCCCCGGTGTTTTCTTGTCTGCTTCTGGGTAAAACGATAAACCGACGCGAGCGTCCTATCTTCACCTGCTGCTTCTGAGTACGTTTCCACCTCCGGCGAGTTCTCCTTGTGTGAGGCGGGTCAGAGTCGTACCTGGTTCTCGTTGCGGGGGGGGGCCCCTCGATGGAGCAGTTGACATGGCTGGCCACCATGCAGGAACTTGGCGCAGCAAGATCTTCCCTCTCCAGCAGCAGGTACACCCTTAGGGGTCTAGGATCTGGTTGAGCGATGGGCCAGCGGATGGCACATGAGGAAGAAGGTTGCAGTCCACGGTCTCCGACCCGGGGCTAAGTATGGGGAGGGGATGGAGAACACGGAGGAGGAGGAGGAGGGAGGAGAATGTGTTGGAGGCAGGAGGAAGAGGGTTCCTCTTGCAGTGATGGGATAGAGGTCTGCGGTGGTAGATCTAGTGTCTGCCAGCATTAGCACCTGTAACGGAGGTCGCTTTTGATGAGGATGCTGATTTGAGACAGTAAATTCGACACTTCAACTTCTGATGGTTGTATATATCTTACCTCGTGATATAGGGTGTGCCGAGTGACGCTTGGTATGGATAACTGAGGTGTTTAATGCTGGAGTATTACAGCTTTTCTGCACTCATATCGTGTTATAATAAAAATTGGTCTAATATCTAGTTCTCCAATTATATATATGTGTAATACTTGGTTATACGGTGAATATTTTGGTTATATATTATCAATCTCATGTCGTCACTATAAACAATGTGGGGGCTGATGTTTTGGTTAGACATAAACGTGTTATCCTACCATCCTATTACGATATTTGTGCTAATACGTGGAACCTATTTTGCTGTGCAAAAGAAAAAAATTTGAAAAAAAAAATCAATGATAGAAAATCAGTTTACCAAATCCATTTGGCGTGTAGACTCTGCTTGTCATTACCCACCAAGCCCACCATTGCTAGTCATGTGGATAATCGGAATTTATTCCTCAAACGAGCAATAAGATATGAACGACCTAATATATGACCTCATCTATACAATTGAGCAGACCCCACCAAACCAGGGGCCCTTGGCTAAGTGGATCGCCCGTAATGGCAAATGCGATTAGTCTTATCAAGGGAAGCCTGCAGGCACCACTGTAGCCTACTTTGGCTTTGGCCACGTATGCACAAAATAAACCCGTTTGAGTGTAAGAAGCGTGGCGGTGGCGTTAAAATATTCAGAAGATGGAACAAAATCCCATGGTATAACGACAAAAAACAACCAAAGTTAGACCAGCAAATTACAGGACGCCACATCAATCCCAACCAGTTGGATGACGGTCTCCGTGGTAGTCGCTCCCACTGCTTGAGAGGACTGGGCCGTTGCAGACTTGTTCACATGCAACGTATAACCAGTCTGCCCGGATGGTCGGCCCACATCCTGCAGGACGAATGAAGTCAGCCAAGCTAGTATAGAATATCGCGCTGAGTAGCGCGAAAGTGATGGAAAAAAACATGTTCCCGGGAACATCCCTTCCCCCGGCTTATTTGAATACTCATCCTGGCCACTGCCAATTAAGTGATTTGCCGACCGTCGATCTATTGTGTCTGTGCAGGGCGGAAATCAAGACCAGACACCAGATGATCGCCCAGTCTGTTGGTGACACTTTCTTCATATGTTGGAGTACCAGTTGTGGAGGTGACGCCAGGGCCCTCTCAAATGGCCATGCGCTGGCCATAAATAGAGAACAGAGACTCCGAGATAGTGTGGTCATGCACACCACCGAAAAAACGCGCACCAAAGTTGCAGACGGGGTCGATGCGTGCCTCACTTCAGCCCGCCTGGGTAAACTGATATGACGATGGGACTGCGTCAGAAGTGCCCCAAAGGAGATCGGTCAGCGGGCCAACGAGCCCATACAAGCAAAAACGACTTTTCCTTAAATTTTCCTTCATTTTATATAGAGAAATACTACCATGGATAGAGTAGGAGTGCCCACCATGGCCCGGTGTGTTAAGTAGTAATGAATAACCAACGGACACGAGTGCTACAAGAGCCACTGTTGGGTGCCATCCTCGCGGTTATGTTTGAGAGTTGATTCAACATTTCTCCAATGTTCTGCTGAGCTCGAGAGATCACAGGTCGGAAGTCATCCCGCGAAGGTGATAAGATATATAAAAAAACGTAAACATCCTCGCACGGGTCCAGCATTCTTATAATCCACGCTGCTGCTTGGAAACTAGGAGCGCGGAAGGCGTACCGGCTCTTAAGCATGATGCGGGACCGCGCCGCGCGCCAGCAAACCCCCCTGCAGCCCCCTACCCTGCGGGACCGTTTTGGCACATTTTGCTAATGCGGTCCTCTAATCCAGACGCCGTCATCAGTTAGAGTATCTGTATATATTATGTACGATCATAATTAATTGTCTAATTTGTTTGAAACAAACTTTTGGACTATTTGTTGCTCTGGGGGGCGTGACTCTTCCTCTATTAAACTAATAACATTTGTAATAATATAAAATGAGACATTGTATCAACGGGCCAACTATATAGCTCATGATCAAACCTGTTTTTAAAAAAAGATCCAGACACCTAGCCTATTATGCTGGTCAGTTTAGTGATGACCGATTATC